>JAQGBZ010000413.1:0-51767 GCA_034687125.1 Neelides folsomi
CCGGATTTATTCTGTTTAAAAGGCGGACATCTACGGCGTATATATTCCAGAATCCTTCGATGGAATTCTTATGTTCTTCTGCCTACTTTTTGCTCGTCGGGATCAGCTTGTAAGACTATTATTTTACCTAAGCTTTTTTACAATATTTAACTGTGGGGTAATGCTTGTAAAGAAGATCTTAAAGTTGCAACTAACCCTAAGTGTATTAAACTTCTTGGTAGGTTAATCTTTAGTATCCTTAGTATTAATAAGTATAAGAGCATTTCTTCTTTTTTGACCAGTGAATTAGGCTTCCTTAATATTGAACATATGTATGTAGTATAAACTAGTGATCGCAAAACCTAGGAATTTTTCAACCCCGGGATTAACTTAATTTGCATGTATTTACATGTATAAACAGTGATAAAAATATACAGAACTCATCATTTAGTAAGACATATAGGAAAATACATTAAAAAGAACATAGGAATAGGTTAAAAAATTAAAATTCGAAATTTTATAATGAAAATAAATTTCCGTTGTTAATTCCCTATATTTCCTTCTAACTTGTGAGTTTTGTATGGATTTAATATGGATTTCAACCCCGAAACCCCGGGGAACGGGGTTAGCCTTTTGCATTCAACCCCGGGGTTCCCCGGGGAAGCCAACCCTGGAGTTCACTCACTAGTTTAAACTACCCATTATCAAGATTATGTATAAATTGTTAAACCCAATCTCTTGCCCCCCTTTCTTTATCAACTACTTCGAACAAAATAGTCAATATCATTCTTATGAAACACGACAAAACACTAATCTTCACTACTACGCTACAAACACTGAACAAGGAAAACTCTCGAGTATTTTGGCACCTTTCTATGGAATGACATTACTAAACATTTCCTTCAAGCAATTTTCTAAAGAAGTATACTTAAAGTTCTTAAATGGTCAATGAATTTTACTAATTAATTTTTTATTTACTTTAATCTTTGATTTATTCTATAATTAATTTTTTAAATATATTCTAATTTAATTTTTATTTTAAAATTATCTAATTATTTAATCATTATCTCTTATAGTGTAATTATGGTATAAGTACCTTTCTTAATGTTAAGCAGTTTCACCTTTCATTTAATTAAAATGTCTTCATATTATATGTAAAAACTTATTTATCTCTAATTAAATGAATAAACATATTATTATTATTAACCCTACTCAATGCAATGCTTGGTAATAAAACTGGAGATGGGAATTGACCGCAAACCGACTCAACGTCAATACTGGAGCAGGGATCCATTCTTGGGAAACATGGTCGTCCCACAGGTGCTTTCCTCAAATCGGTACTTTGAGATTCAAAGGTTCCTCCACTTTTCTGATAACGCCTTTCAAGTTGATGACGATCATCTTTTCAAGATATTTAATTTAAGCCCATGCTAGAAATTAAGTCCACCCTTGAAGCCTAAATTTTTAATTTAAGCTCGGGCTTAAAATCGAACAATAACGGTACCACCTAATTGTTTTTAAACCTTTTAATAGAGTATGGCATTTTATTTGTTAAAGTCAAGATCATTAAAATTATGATTAACTATTAATCATCTAGATTATTTATTAAATTTAATTTGTGGGAGCAAGGAGACACTTAGGTATTTGTTACAGCGACTAAGAACATTATTGTGGAGGTTGTTTGATTGTTTGATATAAAATGCGACATTACTGATTAATATTTAATTATGAAAGAATGATACCAATAAATTAGTTCAATTTGTATTTATTAATTGGTTGAAAGAACTGAATCTTGAACACATTTTTTATATAAAATTATAAAAAAACTAATTACAGAACCATTATTAATTATGACTTATTGTTAGGTATATTGACCCACTACAGGATAATTGAAGAAATTATACAAATAAATGGAATTTTTACATTATAATTGACAATTCTCATGAATTTTAAAAATTAAAATAGCTGATATTTAATCGTTTATTCAAGCGGGATTTGCGAATTTCTCATTAAATATGGTCAGCATCTTCTTGTGTTAAACTTAAAATGTATAAATATATATTATAAATAAATGACAATATTTTGAATTCTATTTGGCTTTAGATTTTATCTGTCGAGTTTTACTTTTATATCTCCCTTCATGAACCCTTCCAATATGAAACCTAAGGAGACCATCGCTCTTATCTCTAAATCCACATATTTTACAAAGAAACGGTTTCTCATCAGTATGCACGACAACCATATGAACCTTAACGCCATGCTTGGTAGTGAATGACTTTCCACATAATTCACATTTAAATGGTCTTTCTCCCGTGTGGGTCCTTGTGTGTATCTTGAGCCGATCTGCTGTTGAGAAAATGACTCCACATCCAGATTCCTTACATTCGAAACGTTGTCCATTGGGATGAGAATTTAAATGAGTTTTCAATCCTTTCTCGGTCCGAAACATTGCAGGGCAATGAAGACAACCGTGGGTTTTTTCTGCGTGATTTCGATTTACATGTTTCTTTAATATGTAGGCACTGGCTGAAATATAAAGAAGTATTCAGTGTGCATAAAATCAAAAAATTAAATACATACTTTATGAATAATTATATAAAATATATATATTAAAACTCACCACACACCACATTGCATACTGAACATTGTACTTCTGTTCCATGGCGCGATATTTTATGCATTCTCAATTTATCTGTCCGGTCAAACACTTGTTCACACTGGTCGCAATGAAACGTCTTGCCTTGTACACCATGAGCACGACACATGTGTGATCTTAAAATACATAAATATTAAAAATTAAATTGTTTATAATGCTTATGTAAATTTAACGATATAATGATGTGTATAAAAATCTATATTCAATGATATGTATAAAAATATTATTATAATCTTAATATATACCTTAAATAAGTAAAGGTTTTGCCACAGATTGGGCAGAGTTTCGCTACAATTGGCTTTGGATTTTCTCTATGAATCATACGTTTATGTCTACGAAAATAGTAGTGCGATTTGAAAGATTTTTCACAAAGGTCACATGAAACGCTCAACGACTTGTGAATTGCTTCGATATGCATTTTGAGCTTAAACATATCAGAAACATATTTATTACAATATTTACACATGAATTTTCCATCCTTTTTGATAGGAATTCCATTGTGCCAAATATCAAGATGGATTTCCAAATAAATTTCATCGTGTGTTGAATATGTGCAGTTCTCTGTGGGACAAGGGAATGCCTTTTTGTTCATATTTGACGTTGAAACAGAATTTTGTCTTTCTGGGTAAAATTTTTGAAGATATTCGAAGGATATCTCCCTGGAGTTTTGAGGTACAAAAGGAACTTTAATTAGAGTTTCAAGTTGATTAGGTAACAAGTCTTCAAGGGGTTTTAAATTGATTTGAACATTTTTTCTTAAAGCGTCTTGTTTAAGAAATTCAATTTGCTCTTTTGTGTAATTAATGTCAGTTTCATTTAAGGTTTTCCTTAAAGTTGATTGTTTTCTTGAAGTTGGTCTCATATGTGGATTTCTCATCATATGGATTTTCTTTAATGTTGCTTCAACTTCATCTTCATTGTTCTTAATTCTCCTGGATTCAAATAAAATAATCATTTTAATTTTCACAACAATGCAAAAAAATACTATACCTTATACATAAGGTTTATAAAGTAAGGACAAATAGGAATAGCGCAGTTACTATAAGAATGTCAATTTAAACAAAGTAGAAAGTTCTTTTACTTAACAAATGTTCGAATTGAACTCAATCATTTTTTTCCATTTAAAAGATATGGATAAATGAATTCATTTTTGTAAAGTAACTTAAGAAAGTCAATATAATTGAATTTAATTTTCATAGATACTATTTTTATGCCCTATTTATCCGTACATTATAAACCCTTTGTATAATAAAAATAGAATAAATATATAAATTGAATTAATATATTTGTAAATAGTAAACTTTTATAATTTAAATATAACTTACATTTTGGATTTATGGTTAGTAGTTAAAAAAGCAACTGGACTTTCATCAAAATTGTACTCTTCGTTATTAAAGTTAGTTCCGTTCGATTCGCTACAACCCGAATCGTCTGGGTTGGAATGGATTGATTTCTTCGTTGGGGTTTCTGGAAAATATTCATCGTTGTCTGACATTGGATCATCAAAAAGGTCAATATGTTCATTTTCATTCTCAAAAATGCCGTTTTGTTCTATTTTGACGAAGGAAAGATCGATATCCTTATTTCTTAATTTGTCTGCATGAATCTCTGGGTCATTGGTTTTAAATTTATTTTCATAATTAACAAAAGAGAGTTTTATCGATTTGGTCAGTGAATTTTGTAAATCAATAATTCTGGTCTCGTCTAAATTGGCAAATACTTTTGAAATATATTTTGATTGTGATTCGATAAATATTTTTTCAATTCTCTCTCTGAATTCATTTATTCGCATGTGAAGTTTCTCGAATTCTTCCAATTCAGATTCAATACTTGAAAGTAAACAATAACACTTTTCACAATAGAAAGAATTTCTTAAATCTTTCAAACATGATGAATCTTTTTCTTGGATATTAAAAAGAATTCCAAATTTGTTCAGAAGTTCAAAATCAGAGGGGAATATCTGACATTGAACTTTACTTTCCAAACAAATATAACAAACTTCCATAATGAAACAAAAATATTTAAAGGTTGATAATAAAAATTAATTTAATAATGAAGTAATCTCGTACACTCAAATAAAAAACCGAGAATTTTATTCTAACTTACAATTTTATTTTATTTACTATTTTTATAAAAATAATTTTATTGTTTTGTCAGTAACTGTTTATTAACCATTACAAATTGAAACTTTGAGATTTTTCTTTTCAGGATATAAACTGTTAACTGTAATTTTTCTATTTCCTCTCACAATTGATTACATATCAGATATCACAGACCAATTTTTTGATCACATTGCCTAAATTCGATTTTAAATGAATTGAGTTTGCCATTTTTATTATTGGTAAAAATCATTAAAATAATGATTAAATATTAATTACCTAGATTATTTATTAAATTCAATTTGAGGAACACTGAGACAAATTTGTTATTCCGACAACGAACATTATTGGCAGACATTGTTTGACATAATGTAAAAAATTTAATTTTACTGATTAATTGTTTAATTATGAAAGAATGATACCCAATTAAGTTATATTAGAATTTAATTACTTATTGAAAGAACTAAATATTTAACAGATTATTATTAAATTAGGAATAAAGTAGGTAGTGAACCATTATGAATTATGACTATGTACTACTATATTGACCCACTACATGATAACTTAAGTAATAGAAATAAATGGAATTCTTCCTTTATCATTGACGATTCTTATGAATTTTCATCGAAAATTAAAAAGCCGATATTGAAAATTGAATGATTTATTCGAACGGGAATT
Source organism: Neelides folsomi (assembly GCA_034687125.1). Lineage (NCBI taxonomy): Eukaryota > Metazoa > Arthropoda > Collembola > Neelipleona > Neelidae > Neelides > Neelides folsomi. Next base: position 5,413 of record JAQGBZ010000413.1, read on the forward strand.
ATAAATTTCTTATAAAATATGGTCAGCTCAAAATCTTCGTGTTAAACTTAAATGTATAAATATTTTATATAAATGACAATATTTTGAATTCTATTTAACTCTAAACTTTTTATTTCGAGGTTTACATTTATATCTCCCTTCATGAACCTTTCCAATATGAAGTCTAAGAAGACGAGCTTTCTTTTCTCTACATCCACAAATTGTACAAACAAACGGTCTTTCATCAGTATGTGCAACTTCCTTATGAGCCTTAACACATCTATTGGTAATGAAGGACTTATCACACAATTCACACTTAAATGGTCTTTCTCCTGTGTGGGTCATTGTGTGTTTCCTGAGCCGATCTGCCGTTGAGCAAATGACTCCACATCCAATTTCCTTACAATCGAAACGTTGTCCATTGGGATGAGAATATAAATGAGTATTCAATCCTTTCTCGGTCCGAAACATTGCAGGGCAATGAGGACAACCGTGGGTTTTTTCTGCATGAATTCGATATACATGTCTTTGTAACAAGTAGTCAGTAGCTGAAATTAAAAGAAATATTCAATGTGCATAAAAATAAATAAATAAATAAATACATACCTTATAAATAATAATATAAAATATGTACATATATTAAAACTTACCACACACCACATTGCATTCTGAGCATTTTACTTCTGTTCCATGGCCAGTATTTTTATGTTCTCTCAATTTATCTTTGGAGTCAAAAACTTTTTCGCATTGGTCGCAAGGTAATGTCTTCCCTTGTACACCATGAGAACGACTTATGTGTGATCTTAAAATAATATTTTAAAAATAAATTGTTTCCAATACTTGCAAATGTAACTATTTTTTATATATGATATAAAATCCATGTATAAAAATCTTGTATTAAAATCTTAAAATGCGTTTTATACTATACCTTATATGAACAAAGGTTTTCCCACAGTGTGGGCAAAGTTTCGGTACAGATGGTTTTGGATTTTCTCTATGAAACATGCGTTTATGTCTACGAACATAGTAGTGGGATTTGAAAGATTTTTCACAAAGGTCACAAGAAACGCTCAACGACTTGTGAATTGCTTCGATGTGCATTTGGAGTTGAAAAATATTAGAAACATATTTGCTACAATATTTACACATAAATTTCCCATCCTTTATGATAGGAATTCCATTGTGTTTAATATCACGATGAATTTCAAGGTAAGCTTCATTATGTGATGAATACGTGCAGTTCTCTGTGGGACAAGGGAAAGCCTTTTTGTTCGGATTTGACCCTGAAGTTGAATTTTGTTTGCCTTGATCAAATTTTTGAAGATATTCGAAGGATTTCTCTCTGGATTTTTGAAGTACAAAAGGGGCATTAATTAAAGTTTGAAGCTGGTGGGGCAATAAGTCTTCAAGGGGTTTTAAATTGATTTGAACATTTTTTCTAAATGCGTCTTGTTTAAGAAATTCAATTTGCTCTTTTGTGTAAGTTTCATTTAAGGTTTTCCTCAAAGTTGATTTCCGTGAATATGATTTCAGATATCGATTTCTCATCACATTGGGTTTGTTTAAAGTTGATTTAACCTCAGCATCATTGCACTTAATGCTTCTTGATTTAAATAAAAATTATTATTTTAATTTTAACAATAATTCAAAAAATATATTTCGATGTAAAACAAGAGTGTTAATTTTCTTGATTTAAATAAAATACAAATTCTTAAATTGAAGTAATAATTTATGTATAATAAAATTTTATACGTCTGAAATGTAACTTACATTTTTGACTTATGGTTAGTAGTAGAAAAAGCAGAAGGATTTTCATCAAAATGGGACTCTTCGTTATTGAAGTTAGTTACGTTCGATTCGTTACAACTTGAATCGTCTGGATTGGAAGGAAATGATTGTTTCGTTTCCGTTTCTGGAAAATATTCATCGTCGTCTCCCATTGGGTCATCAAAAAACTCAATATGTTCATTTTCAAAATTTTCATTTTGCTCAATTTTGACAAATGAAAGATGATCGACATCCTGATTTATTAATTTGTCTGAATTAATCTCAGAGTCAAGTTTTTTAAATTTATTTTCATAATTAACAAAAGAGAGTTTTATCGATTTGGTCAGTGAATTTTGTAAATCAATAATTCTGGTCTCGTCTAAATTGGCAAATACTTTTGAAATATATTTTGATTGTGATTCGATAAATATTTTTTCAATTCTCTCTCTGAATTCATTTATTCGCATGTGAAGTTTCACGAATTCTTCCAATTCAGATTCAATACTTGAAAGTAAACAATAACACTTTTCACAATAGCAAGAATTTCTTAAATCTTTCAAACATGATGAATCTTTTTCTTGGATATTAAAAAGGATTCCAAATTTGTTCAAAAGTTCAAAATCAGAAGGGAATTTCTGACAGTGAACTTTACTTTCTAAACAAATATAACAAACTTCCATAATGAAACAAAATTTTAAAGGTTAATAATTTTATATTGAAGTATTTCTGAACACACAACTGGACAACGGAAAAATATTAATATTTTTATCAAACTTTATATTTAAAAATATACAAATTGTTTATTTTATCTCTTTATTTCTTTTTATTTTATCAATCATTACGAATTGAAATTTGTGATTTTACTTTTCAGGATTTAAACTGTGTTTGCTGTAAAGTTTCTATTTCCTAACATAATTTCACAGTTGATTACAGACCTCTTCTTTATATAAAGCGATTTTAAATATTTGAATTGATTATAAATTTTTTTAAATTTTAAATTTTTTGTTTATTAATTCAAAAATCATTAATATAATGATTATTCATTAAATACCTAGATTATTTATTTAATTCCATTTGAGGAATATTGAGACATTGATTTGTTATTCCGACTATGAACGTTTTGACATTTGAAGTTTAATAAATCTTTCTCTCCAACTCGAGACTATTATATTATAAAATAGATATATTTTAATTAAAATTAATTCATTGAAATAAATATTCACATTTTTGATACTTCACATGGTATTTGGCATAATTTGACTACTGATTATTTGTTTAATTTTGAAAGAATAATACGAACTAACAATAAGTTCTATTAGAATTTATCTACTAATTCTAATTTAAAGAACAGTATCATTAAAATATTTTATTAAATTAGAAAAAAAGCAATCATTATGACTTCTATTGACCCGCTACAAGATAATTCAAGAAATTCAACGAAGTGGAATTTTGTTATGTCAATTGATGATTCTCACGAATTTTTATCCAAAATCAAAAAGCCGATATTGAAACATTTAATCGAGAGAGAATTGGGAATTTCTCACCAAATATCGTCAGCATCTTCTATTAGGTAAATTTTAATTACTCCCTTAAGATTTTCATTTCTTGTATAAACATGATGGATTTATTAATTTAAATATGTTGGTTGCCAACTATTAAATTAATTTTACAGTCATGAATTTTTCATCCACCGTCGAATCATCGAAAGTCGCTGTCCCTCAACCAATGAACCAGAAAAAGTTTTGTCCATTCAATCAAATCCCACAGAAATGCGATTAGTTGGAAATAAAATCTACCACCGATCTGACCGATATCCCGTCTACTTCGCCACCCGTCCACAACTTAAATTTGGAGCTTTAAAGTGTGAAAATGCTGTCTACAATCATCATAAAGATTTTTTTGAATTCTATGGTGTTCTAAAAAATCTCTCTGCCACAAGGGCAATTAAAGACTATAGGGATTTGAGCATCTGGGAAGACAATGCCTTGGACGTGGGTCAAATGCCGACCGTTGTCGGCCTATCATCATGTGGACATTTCTTAGACTTTTTTTCATTTGATAACCAAAAGTTAATTAAAGAAGTTCAGCTCCATCAAAGGATTTCTTACGATGAATTGACGACCAATGAAGAACATTCCCTCATAGTGCTCCAAGCGAATAGAGAGACATTGAATAAAGACGTCTTTGCGGATTTCCTCGTTTTTCAATATTATCCACTTTACTGCCTTGCTCATTTACAGGTTGATAAAACATAACAATTAATTTAATTTTTATCAATTAAAACATTAACTAATTAATGGATTTTGAAAATTACAAATATTATATATTTATACCTACATATAACGATCAATCATTAATTGATAATTAAATTGATAAAATATTTATTTTTATATAGATAATGAACTCTGCATTTCGACCCAATGTGAGATTTGAAGTCATGGGTCCATTCGGTATGATAGCTGAAGGTCGTGATTTGTCTGTAGCATTCCTCCTAGAATGTATCAATCACGTATGTATTTATTTTATTTATTTAAGAATATTGAATAGGTATTTGTAAAAAATTATAAAATTGTTGAATTGCTAATTACTACTATAAACAATAAACTAAATATTCATTATTTTATCTTCTTAAGGCCAATTCGTACGACGAGGACGAGAGTTTGGGATTTAAAATAACACATCGGTTGACCAGACGTCCGCCAATTCTTTTCACCATCAAATCAAATCTCTTCTATTTGGACATGGACGAGAATGCATATTTAACAATGTGTGTATCCTTAATTAGTCCTGGTCATTTTCAAGTAAGTCTTATTTAATAGTAAGATATATAACATTTATAACAACATAATTATGTTAACATTTATTTATGCTATTAGGTACTTTAGTACTATTTTAGATATTTTGTTAAATTTGATTAAATCAAGTCTACTTTGATAATAGTGGAAATTCAATTTGATCATTTGAAGGTGTGGCAAATCGATAATAAACCAATTCCCATTCAAAATGGTGAAATTTGTCCAATTCCTGCCAATTTTGTCGCGGGTCACAAACGTCTGCCTTCAACATTCCAAGAAGATTTTGAGTCCGACACTTTGGACTTCTTATCTGATGGATCTCCAAGAATGGTTCATAAAACAAGTAGTTTCATCAGGTAAAAACCATTTCTTAAATAATCACAATCATAAATATTAATTAATAATTACAAATATTGTCAGTTTTCAAATTACCTTAATTAAATTTAACAATAAAATTATATGTTTTGTGTTTATTTATGAAAATTTCAGGATTTTGGAAATTGAAAGAGAGGAGAATGAAAATGGGGAGAAAACAGCTGCAAATTTGACAACACAATTTGTCATTGATTTCAATACATTGGGACCTGATCCGAATCTAAGAACGAGCGGAAGAACAAAAAATAAATGTTACAATTTCAACAATACGCACATTAGCTATTCTTACAATGGTGGATTGGACATGTTCGCAGCTCTCAAAGTTACTCCGTATGAAATGCACATTGTCATTTACGAACCTAAGGATTGGACCATCATTAAAGAATTCAAATGTCTTTTGTCGTCGCTGGACACCAAAACGAAGGGTTTCCTTGACATAAAAGATTTTTCTTTCAATGATGACTTCCTCGTGTTAGAATTGTTAATTTCGCAATCAAAAATTCATTACATTTTTATTAATTTATTGACTGAATAAGTTCAATTATTATTCTTGCCAAATTGTTAAAAAATTTATGGAATTTATGAATGTTGGAATATTGTACAAACTATATAAGTAACAATCTTATACACATTTTACTTATTTTGATAAATTAAAGATCTCAGAAAACTTTTGGATATTTGTGCTGATATGTAATAAATGGGAAAGATATCCAATTATTCAATTCAATTTATTTCAAAATCAATCGCTTAATTGATGGCCTGTATTATACATACTATTTATTTACAAAAACAAAGGCATTTGATAACCATCCAAAACGATTTATGATATGTACGTCCCCGTAAGCCACACTCAGTTTTACAAATTTCGATACAAGCGACTGTTGTTATAAGTGTGGGCTTGCCATCATTATCCGTTGGTTCAATCTCAAAATCTATTAGTGAGCTCTCTTTCTTCCCTTCACTCATTGTCAGACCCATTGAGCAGACTAACCCCTGTGAAATCAATCAAATAATCAAATTAAAACATTTTTTAATAATCAATAATACAATACATATAGAGGTTTTATACATTATATATCCTATTATCTTTGTTCAACAATTAAATAAATATAAAAATTATATTATTAATGTTTTATTTTACAATAAAAACGCAAATTGTTAAAGGAGACATTTTTCTGGAAACTTAAAGTGAGCCGAAAAGATTAAATCCCAAAAGAAATTAAAAGCTTGGTTTGGTCTGAATACACATTTTTAATAATTATATTTATACCATTTTTAATAATGAGATTAAATCATTTTATTTTAATGATTATTTTACTTATCATTATAATTTTATGCAAATTTTTACATTTTGGTGATATGTATGTGATATGTATGTGAATGATAAGTAATTAATTACTATTCTACCTATGTTAGGCTTTGGTCTGCATTTTGTAATTTTTGATTTAATTCGATGTTGAAATGAAAATTTGAATTATAATTCCAAATGTGAATGCGTCAATGATTCGCATTGTCACATTCACATACTAATGGTGATTTGGTGATGCAACTTTTTAAATCATATTTGAATGTTCTATTCTAACGCAATAAGAATTTTCTATTAATATTTACAATCGTTCTTCTTATGCACAGCTGCACGTCATTTAAATGTAAAAGACTTTCAAGAAAAGTTTTCGCGGAAATTCATATATTACAAATCTTTCCATTGTTATTATTATTTAATTATAATAAAGCTCAATTAAGTAAAGGAACGAATACCTAAATAAAACTACCTATCTTTGTAATGTAAATAATAAATAGGTAAATATAAATAGATAGATACTTCATACTATCACCGCCTACTAATACTACATACTGCACGCGAATTAAATGTAATAAATGACATATTGGCATCTTTTGTTAAACGGTTGAAGCAAATAGAACGACTTTACTTTTCATCGTACATTGATCATTAAAATTCACTTTCAGGTACATTTGAAAATCATCTATTTACCATTTAGCTCGGCGCCGTGTGTAGATTTTGCAACGAGAAAAATGTTTTATTTAGCCCATATGTTCGCATTTTAATTTCATTCTATATTTTGCTGCTTATATACCAGTCATAAAGTTAAATGTTAAATTTTAATAATATAAACTGATTAAATTAAATCCAAATTATTTTTAATAATTTTAATAATTATAATCATGATGCTGATAAAAATAATAACAAATGGACAAATGCAAACCTTTAATTCTATCTATCATACAAAAATACAATGCATTGTTAATTACACAAATAAGTATCTTAAATCCTCAGCGGAATTTTATATGTATTTATGTGCGTATAAATTAAAGCAAAGAAGTAATGAAATGAAAGTTCGTGGTCGAGCCCAAGGCTTGGAACAACGGTGCAGCTTGAAAAGTGCAAGGACCAGAACCAATTTTTTGCAAAATTGCAACGTAGTTAGCCAGAATGTTCCACTGTTTTCTATTCGAATGTTCGCGCACAAATATTACATATGTCATATGTTTAATAGAAGGAATAAGAGTCAAAACACAATTTGGATCTCATCAGTCTTTATTGGTTTACTGACTTGACTCATTGTTTAACAACTTCATCTCTTCCTTCCTTCTTCTTCCTACTCGCCCAACCTAACCTATCATTGGAGGTTTTTTTATTATTATAAAAACTCATAATTAATTTTTTTACACTCTCACTCTCTTTTACTATAACCTATATAACGCATTTGATATAGAGCCTAACCAAAGTGGTTGAATAGTGAGGTATAAATATTGCTATTAAAACTTAATAAAATTTTGGTATAAGCTATTCTAGGTGCACTTTGGTCAGGATTTGGGTTTAAGGAGGAATAGAGGATTTCCAAGCAAAGTGCATAATAGTGAGATATAACTCGAGAAGTTTTGCCGAAAAGTTATACACGCTCCTGAGCAGGAATAAGGAGGAATAAGTCGAGAAATTTGAAGATTGTTCAGATCTTTTTGGAATTTTTAATAGTTTTATGGAAATTCGAAGGTCTTTTAAGGTTAGAAATTTCTTTTTATACTTATCAAATATTACAAGTCTTAGAAAACTCGTTTTAATTTAATAAGCCCTTGATTAATAGTAGTTTTAAGAATTGCTAATATTATATTAGCCAAATTAAAATGCTTTTTAACATTCTTTAATACATTTAGCTTTAATTTGATAATTATTGAAATAAACCCTAAACTTTTTTAAACCTTTTTAAAAGTGAACACGCGGTATGGCATGACTAATTGTAAGTTTAAGTATCCTATTTGCATTGAGTCAGCATAGGGATATACAGAGTGGACCATAAGTTTCTTACTTTTTTATACTATCGTTTATTTAAAAAATAAAGATACTTATTGCCCACTCTGTGCAGATACATTCGAATTTTTCCGTATTTTAAAGGTCAGCCAATTATGTAGTACTACGTAGACAAAGACAATTTATTTATAAATTATATAAGGCAAATATTTCTGTTTGTAACTTGTATCTTAAAGTTAGTTCTGAAGAAAAATAAGATTTCAAGATCATACGAAATAGTTAACTATTAATTTAATACCAATTGGTGATTTATCAATAGAATTTTTGATAAGGAATTATGTTTGGTTTGTTTTTTTCATTTTTCAGTTTGATCAATAAAATTAATTCTAAAAGTCTAATTTATTGACTGATGATTACTTACAACTAATTGGAAGATTAAGTTTTATGTGAATTTTTATTGTAACTTTTTAAAATTTATATATATGGAGTCAAATTGCACTCTATTACATATGCATGGTCTATGAGTATCTTTCCTTTTTATATGGTTGTCTAACTAATCGTAAGTAAAAAATAAAGATACTTATGGCTTATACTGAATATTAAAATTATCTGTAATTTATCTTTATATTAAAAGATCATTCTAACTTTCTGCTGACATGCATGGTATGATGGCATGTAATATTTTTTCGTTCGTATTAAAAGATTCAATTATAGTTATAATTGGACAATTTATAGATTACCATCATTAAAACGGTAAAATCATTAAAGATAAATATTCCTAGGGATTTTCTTATAATAAAGTTTTCTAATATTCATTTCAATTTAATCAATATGTTTATAATTAAATAAGCTGCAATTTAATAATATGCAGAAAATAATATTTATAATCATTCTTTTCAAATTTTGCATAGCAAAAAAAATTATAGATCCTGAAATAAATATAATTGTTTCGAATATAAATATCATCCACAACTTACAAAATTTTTTCGAAGTATCACAAACAAACATTAAATATGAATACCTCTTTATAAATTATGTTACGATAGCCCATTACTTTATAAGTAATTTGACACATAATATAAATAATTTAAATTATAAGTATCAAAGTAAACAGCAAATAATTTTAATCCATTTTCAAGAAAAAACGTTTTTGGACAAAATTGTATCAATTGGGAGAATTAATTTCGACTATTATATATTTTATAGCTGTTTAAGATCAGACCTTGAAGTTATTTTAAAATTAAATTCTACTAAGCAAATTAAATACAAAATGGGGTTCCTTTTAACAAATAAAATTAATAAATTCTATAACGAAAAAAATTGTAAAAATGATGACCACTTCGAAATTTCCTCTTTTCCAATCATTAGAGATTTAAATTGGAATAAGCTCTGTGGAAAAACAATATCAGTGTCTTTAATGCACGTTCCTCCGGTGTCATCAATCAATCACGAAAACACAATTGCTAATGGAAGTAGCATCGATATTTTAAATTTAGCTTCTCAAATTTTCAATTTCACTTTGAAACTTTTAATCGATCGGAAGCGTCAAGTTGGCTTTAATCCAAATGGAACCATGGGTGGAATGTTGGGCGACGTCATTTATAAAAGAGCAGATTTTGGAATCTCCGTTGTGCTTTCGGTTAATAATAATAAACTAATTGATGTGACAAGTTTTATTCAATCAATTAACGGAGTTTTTATAACGAAACTTCCAGCGATTAAATCAACAAATTGGTTTGGATTGTTTTATCCATTTACTTATATAATTTGGATTTATATAATAATTTCAATAATATCAATAATAATAGCATTAAATTTTGCGCAGTTTTTTGCGAATTATTTCCAAAATAATCAAACTAATCAGAATGGAGTAAACCCATTAAATTCGAAAGTTTCATTTGAAGTGTTTAAATTTTATTTCGGTAATTCTGTAAATGTTGTTTATTCAATATTAATGGAACAAGGTTTAACTGTTGTGAAAAAAGGAATAAGAATGTTAACGATTATTTGGATATTTTTTACTGTAATTATTTTAACTTGTTATAGAAGTAAATTCATTTATTTCTTGACTTTTCCTATTAAAGAAAAAGTTCCTGAAACCTTAAGTGAATTGAATATGGGAAATAATTATAATATTTATTTTAATTATTTGGGTGGGGCACTTTATAATAGTTATAAATATTCATCAAATCCGAAGATCAAATCGTTGCTTAGGAAATTCATATTGGAAAAAGATGCTGATATTTGTGTGTTGAAAACGATTACAGATGACAAAAAAGCATTTTGTATTGGATGGGATAAACTATTACAAATGACTGTAGCTGGGCGGTTGAATTTGAAAAATCAATTTCAAGGGGTTCAATTTTCCAAAGAAAATAATCCTTCGGTTTTTATTAGTTTGGCTGCACAGAAAAATTCATGTTTTGTAGCAATCATTTCAAAATTTATTTCTTGGGTGAGAAATAGTGATTTGGTAAATAAATGGCAAAATGATTTTTATCAAAATGTAAAAACCACTGGTCGACAAAATTTAATAAAAAATCCTCAAAGTAAAGAATATAAAATCTTAAGTCAACTATTAAAAGAATCTGAATCATTTGTTAAACCACTTAAATTTCAAAACTTTTATTTTCCATTTTTTATCTTATTCATATCGTGGTTAACAGGATTTTCGTTATTTATATATGAATTTATTAAAAATTGGAAGAATTAAATAATACTATTGATTGATGCATTACCAGTTACACAAGCAAAATACAATTATCAATGTAAATTGTAAAGAACATATACAGATATTTTCCTACATAGTATATAGATATATGGTTGTACAGGGTGTGCCATAAAGAGAGATCTTTTTTGAATCAATCATGAAAAATTGCCTTGCTAAGCACCTAATTGTTTTACAAATGGGGGCCACTGTTTCAAATGGCCAACGCCTTACAACTTCACTTCCAAAAAAGATCTCTATTTAAGGCACACTCTGTATAAGTATATACTAGGTATAATTTATAACATTTTAAGTTTAAACATATTAAATATATTACAATTACAATACAAAGAATTTCTGACATTTTAAATTTGTTAATCTTATTTCATTAATAATGTGAGTAATGTAATACCTAACGTTTTTCCATTGGCTTGTTCAAATGCATATCCTGTACATTTCGTCACTTATTATTAGTGGTTGCATCTTGACATTATTAAAATATTTTAAAAATTTGTTTATGCATAATTTTGAATTTTAAAGAAATAATAAAAATATATTTGAAAATTATTTATTGATAAAGATTTATTCAAATTTTCAACAGATGACATTTTGAAATGAGTAAAGTATGTTGCTTAAAGTGTATAAAATTTTATAAGGCATTAGAATTTCTCAAGTTTTGATTTACTTTTAATCATTTTTTTAGTTTCCGATCTTACTAATTTCTAGTTTTGAATGCAAGGAACATTTTTTCCGTTGGTTTCATTGTACCGAGACGAGCTGTCTTTGGGTTCATTACAGTTTTCTCGCAAGGTTCAACTTTAAAATTCATAATTATATGCGAAAGTGCAATTTTTAGTTCCGTCAATGCAAATCTCATTCCTATAATAAATGAACAAAATTTCAAAATTTGTTTATCACAACAAATATTCTATTTTAAAATAAACTATTTAAGCTATAACACTATATAAAAATAGTAAACTATCTTATTAATATATTAATTGATTAATATTTTAAAAGGGTGAAATTAATTTTACCTATACAATTCCTTGGACCATTCCCAAATGGCTGGTAAGCATAAGGATGTCTCTGGTTTTTAACTTCGTTGGAAAATCTTTCAGGGTCGAACTTGGTCGGATTTGGGTAAAATTCGGGGTCCATATGAAATGCATAAACTGGTATTTGGACAATGGTATCTTTCGGAATTGTAATTTTCACCCCATTTTTAGTTTCCATTGTATACTCTTGAGTGCTCTTACGTTCCAATCGCCCTGCAGGTGGATTTAACCGTAAAACTTCTAAAAATTGAAATTTCAGGAAAATGAATGTTAGTAAAATGAAAACAAAATAAAATCAAAATTTTAAAAAGTAAATATAATATACCTAATTATAAGTATTTATATCCAAATTACATTAAGAGCAAAATAATGTTTAAATATGTAAAATTATTTTTAAATTACCGCTAACATATTTTCCAACTTCTTCGAGATTATTAACAGATTCATAAGTAAATTTGTTCCCATCAGCAATAAATTTTTCTTTAATTTCCCTATATAATTTTTCTTGGATTTCTGGTTCTTTGGCCAAATAAAACAAAGACCAAATGAGGGCTGTTCTCGTCGTATCAAAACCCGCCCCAAGGAAAAGAATACAATTCCCTATGATCAAATTGTCATTAAGTGGAATTTTACTTTTCCCACTCAATTGAGCTTCTTTCTCAAAAACATCCAAATCTTCGATTTCCTTGCTTAGTTTTCCCGCCCGGCTTTCAAGCATGAGCTCAAGAAAATCGTTCCACTTTGTGTCTGGGTCCAACTTCCGCCTTCTGATGGCGTCTTCAATGATCTTCGTGTAAAAATCATTCATTTCACTTCCAAAAACTGGCATATCGAGCCAAATTGCCACTTTGGGGAAAATCATTTTAAATAAAAATTGAATCAATTTCCAATTTCCCGGATTGCTAAAAAGACTTGAGATTTTAATAAACTCAGATTCTTCTTTTTCGTATACTTTCGCATCAATTCCAAAGACCGAATTTGCAATGACGCTCATCGTATATCTTCCAATGACATCTTCAATGTCCACACAAGGTTCCTTAATGTATTTTGCCTTCATGTTTTCGACCAATGTGGCACCGCATTCGTCGAATGTTTGAAACATCCTCTTTATTTTTCCTAAATATATAATTAAAAATATAAAAAGTTTTAAAAGTGGCATAATAAAACAAATTTTAATAAAATTTATTTATTAAAATATTTTGATTTAACCTGTTGTAAAAAGGGGTGATAGTGTGGCCCGGAGATTTTTCCAAATATTCCCCTCTTGGAGGAACAACATAAAGGAACATTGGTCCGTTTCATTATTAGACCTTCCAAATGATCTTCGGTTGACAAAATAATCAAAATCTTTCACAAGAACATTTTTCACGAGGTCGAGGTCAGTAACAAAAAGCGATGGTTTGAAAAATTCATAAATTCCGCCGGCCCCTTGTTGTTTGAAACTTTTATAATTTTCCATGTCAAGATCTAAAATGTGTTTTCGTGTTATTATATTGAGTAAAAAACGCCCCTTCTTATACTCCACTCCTTGTTTAGCCCAAAAATCTTCTTTGGCTGTAAAATATTTGTATAGGAGGTAAAGTGCACCGAGAAAGATGATTAAATATAACATGTTTCACTTCGAGTAAAAACTTGTCTTATAAATAATTCTGTAGTAGACTAACTATGAATATTTTAGTTTTAATTTTAATAATTGAACATTCTATCAATGGAGATAAATGTTCATAAAGTAATAAACAATTATTTTATTTTACAATGAGCAAGATCTATTAAAACGAAGATAAAGTTAGATAATGTAAATAACAAATTGTCGAGTGGTTCTCTGTCTATTAACTCAAAGTTATGGAAATGAAATGTGTAATCGAAATTCATGCATATTGTCCATGTAATAGTCTGAGCCTGAGCCATTCAATGTTTCATTAACAGCGTGAAGGTCGTCAAAGCAAAAAGCTCAAAAGATTCAACCTTCAATGAATCCATCATATAAAAGTTACGTGAAATGCAAAGTTGCATAAGGATTTTTTATGAATTCACATAAGATATACATATATAATAGGCTTAACAGTGAGCTTAGATATACGAATTGTCTTCGTCATTATCAGTTTCTTATTAATACAAATTTAATAAATACCTTCCTGTAATGGTGTTGTTTTAAAGCGTCATATTTATTTTTTTAAATATGTAATTGGTTATATTTTTACTCTTAACTATATATAATATTTTATTTATCTTCCTACTATGTAATTGTAAGTAAGCATATTATTGATGCCGATTATTTTTTACATATCTGTATATAAGATTGTAAATGTAAAATAATAAATAGTAATTTATTACTTAATAAGATAAAAATATAAAAGCGATACGTGGTTATAATGGTAAACTTAATTTCCAGAATTTAAACCTTATTAATTCATAAGATTAAGAACTAAAAAAGAAATCTCATTTATTAATGCTATTAGATTGTATCATATAGAGAAGTATTAGCAAGAAGTATTAACTTATTCATACCACTGAATAAGACACGCACTGACATCAGCCTATGAAGATAATTTTATCTTCCCTATAATGCATATCCTATATACATATAAGTATATGTACATATCCTGTATCTTATAAACCTTAATTTTAAAACAAAACATTGATCAAATAAATTAATATTATAATAAGATAGATGTAGATTAGATATTGATTTTTTTATCTATACGGAACCTTAACAAATTGAACAACTAACAATAAGATAATGACTATTTTTGTTGTAGCTTTAATTGAAATTGATATGTTAATATTATCTTTCAATTTATCAAATTAAATTACAATACAAATCAAATACAAATACCCCTTTATAGAATATTTACAAAACTTCGTTTGGGAATTCTAAATTAATTTAGCAGGTAGTGAATTAATTTGGTGTTAATATTTTTGTTTTATTTCCCAACTTTAATACAAATAATATATAATTTAATAAAATGAAAACAATATTATTAATAATGATTCTTTTCAAAACATGTCAATCTAAAAATTATTCGAATCCAGAAAAAATAATTATTTCCAATATAAATATTATCAGCCATTTAAAAAATATTTTTGACGTAGTTTCAATTTTTAAATATGATACACTGTTTAATAATTATATGACAGCCATCCATTTCAGTATAGATAATTTTATTCAAAATATAAATGATTTCTTAAAGTATCAAAACCATCAAAAGGCAATTTTAATTCATTATCAACAAAAAACGTTTAAGGAAAAATGTTTATTGATTGGGAAAACAAATTTCGACATTTATATATTTTATAGCTATTCAAAATTTGACTTGGAATTAGTTTTTAAATCAAATTTAATAAAACAGATCAAAAATAAAATGGGTTTCCTTATCGCCAAAAATAAATTTTATAATGAAAACGTGTGTGAAAATAATAGCAATTTTGAATTTTCGTTACGTGCAGTAATTAGAGATATCAATTGGAATAACCTTTGTGGAAAAACAATATCAGTGTCATTAGTTCACGTACCACCAGTGTCATTCATCAATAAAGAAAGCACTATAGCTAGTGGAACTAACATTAATATTCTTCGGAGTGCTTCAAAAATATTAAATTTCACATTGAAACTTTTCATCGATCAGAAACGTGGATTTGGTTTTAATTCAAATGGAACTATGACTGGAATGTTTGGAGATCTCATTCAAAAACGTGCAGATTTTGGAATTTCTATTGCTTATGCTGTTTATTACAAAAAACTTATTGATGTGACATCTTTTATTCAATCAGTCAATGGAGTTTTTATAACAAAACTTCCTTCAATTAGTTCAGCTTATTGGGTTGGATTACTTTACCCATTTACATTTATAGTTTGGATTTATACAATAATTTCAATCTTAGCAACAATTTTTGCTTTGGCTGTTGTACAATATTTTTCAAATTATTTTTCCATTTATAAAAATAAAGATAATGAAAATAAATTTAAAGGATACGTTTCAAATGATAAATATTTTAATTTCTATTTCTTTGAATCGATAAATGTTGTTTATTCAATTTTAATGGAACAAAGTATTAATGTTGTTAAAGGAACCAAAATACTAACAATCACATGGATATTTTTTACCGTTTTGATTTTAACTGGTTACAGAAGTAAATTCATTTATTTCCTCACTTTTCCAATTAAAGAAAAAATTCCAGAAACGTTTAGTGAATTGAATAATGGAAATAATTATGAAATATATCTCAATTATTTGAGCGGATCTCTCTACAATATTTATAAAGTGTCATCAAATCCAACGATTTCATCTTTACTTGGGAAATTTATATTGGAAAAAGATGCTGATATTTGTGTTTTGAAAACGATTACAGATGACAAAAAAGCATTTTGTATTGGATGGGATAAACTATTACAAATGACCGTAGCTGGGCGGTTGAATTTAAAAACTCAATTTCAGGGGGTTCAATTTTCTAAAGAAAATAATCCTTCTGTTTTTATTAGTTTGGCTGCACAGAAAAATTCATGTTTTGTAGCAATCATTTCAAAATTTATTTCTTGGGTGAGAAATAGTGATTTGGTAAATAAATGGCAAAATGATTTTTATCAAAATTTAAAAACCACTGGTCGACTGAATTTAATAAATAATCCTCAAAGTAAAGAATATAAAATTTTAAGTCAACTATTAAAAGAATCTGAATCGTTTATTAAACCACTTAAATTTCAGAACTTTTATTTCCCATTTTTTATCTTATTCGTATCGTGTTTAACAGGATTTTCGTTATTTATATATGAATTTATTAAAAATTGGAAGAATTAAATAATACTATTGATTGATGTATTAACAGTTACACAAAAGCAAAATACAAATATCAATGTAAATAGTAAAGAGCATATAATATAAATATACATGTTCCTACATAGTATACTAGGATATATGGTAGTATAAGAATATACTATGTATAATTACGTACGTACTAAGTATGTATGGCATATACTAAAATATTTATACTACTGTATTGTTCAGAAATCTATCTCCCTTGAACCTTTTAAAATCCTACAAATGACCCCGGGTACATATCAAATACCAGGCAGATATTGGAACAATACGGTACTTTAGCAGAATAATATAGCATACTTTAATTTATAACATTTTAACGTTAAAACTATTAAATATGTATATCACAAAGAATTTCTGACATTTGGATGTGTTTATTTAAACAAGCACGTAATCCTTCGTTCATCATTCTGATTCATTATATAAACTTTACAGTCAACATTAGAGATCCACTATGATATAATGAATTTCAAAACCAAGAAGAGACACGCACTACCTATATGTATGCCCTATAAATTAATATTATAATAAGATAGATGTAGATTAAATATTGATTTTTTTATCTATACGGAACCTTAACATGAATTGAACAACTAACAATAAGATAATGACTATTTTTGTAGATATAATTGAAATTGTTATGTTAATATTATCTTTCAATTTATCAAATTTAATTACAATACAAAACGAATACAAATACCCCTTTTTAAAATATTTGCAAAACTTTGTTTGGGAATTCTAAATTAATTTAGCAGGTGGTGAAATGATTGGGTGTTAATATTTTTGTTTTATTTCCCAACTTTAATACAAATAATATATAATTTAATAAAATGAAAACAATATTATTAATAATGATTCTTTTCAAAATATGTTTATCAAAAAATTCGTATCCAGAAAAAATAATTATTTCTAATATAAACATAATCAGTCATTTAAAAAATATTTTTGACGTAGTTTCAATTATTAAATATGAAAACCTGTTTAATAGTTATGTGACAGCTATCCATTTCAGGATAGATATTTCAATTCAAAATATAAATGATTTCTTAAAGTATCAAAATCACCAAAAGGCAATTTTAATTCAATTGCATCAAAAAACGTTTAAGGAAGAATGTTTATTAATCGGGAAAATAAATTATGACATTTATATATTTTACAGCCATTCAAAATTTGACTTGGAATTTGTATTTAAATCACATTTAACCAAACAAATTAAAAACAAAATGGGATTCCTTATCACAAATAATCAATTTTACAATGAAAAGGATTGCGAAAACAATTACAATTTTGAACATTCGTTACGTCCAGTATTTATCGATATTAATTGGAATAACCTGTGTGGGAAAACCATATATGTTTCATTGATTAATGTACCACCTGTGTCATCCATGAATAAAGAAAGCACAAAAGCTACAGGAACCAACATTAATATTCTCCAGAGTGCTTCAAAAATATTTAATTTCACATTGAAACTTTTCATTGATCGGAAACGTGAAGTCGGTTTTAATTTAAATGGAACTATGACTGGAATGTTTGGAGATCTCATTCAAAATAGAGCAGATTTTGGAATTTCCATTGTTTATGCTACATATTACAATAAACTAATTGATGTGACAACTTTTATTCAATCAGTCAATGGAATTTTTATAACAAAACTTCCATCAATTAGTTCAGCTTATTGGGTCGGATTACTGTATCCAATTACATTTATAGTTTGGATTTATACAATAATTTCAATCTTAGCAACAATTTTTGCTTTGGCTGTTGTACAATATTTTTCAAATTATTTCCAAAATGATAAAACTCAAGAAAAAGAAATTAAATTAAATTCAAAAGATTCAATTAAAATGTTTAATTTCTATTTATTTAAATCGATAAATGTTGTTTATTCTATTTTAATGGAACAAAGTGTTACTGTTGTTAAAGGAACCAAAATTTTAACAATCACATGGATATTTTTCACCGTTTTGATTTTAACTGGCTATAGATGTAAATTCATTTATTTCCTCACTTTCCCAATAAAAGAAAAACTCCCTGAAACGTTTAGTGAATTGAATAATGGAAATAATTATGAAATATATCTCAGTTATTTGAGCGGATCTCTCTACAATATTTATAAAGTGTCATCAAATCCAACGATTTCATCTTTACTTGGTAAAGTTATTTTAGAAAAGGACGCCGAAGTTTGTGTTTTGAAAACGATTACAGATGACAAAAAAGCATTTTGTATTGGATGGGATAAATTATTACAAATGACCGTAGCTGGGCGGTTAAATTTAAAAACTCAATTTCAAGGGGTTCAATTTTCCAAAGAAAATAATCCTTCGGTTTTTATTAGTTTGGCTGCACAGAAAAATTCATGTTTTGTAGCAATCATTTCAAAATTTATTTCTTGGGTGAGAAATAGTGATTTGGTAAATAAATGGCAAAATGATTTTTATCAAAATGTAAAAACCACTGGTCGACAGAATTTAATAAAAAATCCTCAAAGTAAAGAATATAAAATCTTAATACAACTACTAAAAGAATCTGAATCATTTGTTAAACCACTTAAATTTCAAAACTTTTATTTTCCATTTTTTATCTTATTCATATTGTGGCTAACAGGTTCTTCTTTATTTATATATGAATTTATTAAAAAATGGAAAAATTGAATAAAAAAATTAATAGGTGTATTATTAACAGTATATTAACAAAACACAAATATAATATTTACGTAGTAAGCATCATAAGTACTATTGTTTACTTTATGTCTTTCTTTAAGTCTGTCACAATGTATTGTACTTTAATTTGGACGCAAACATACACTAGGTATATATCCTTAATATTAAAACAAAATAATGAAAAATTCAAATAATATTCTCTTTCATTAATTAAAGGAAATGTTAATTATACATATTATATTATTACTCGTAGTTTTAATTTAACTTGAAAACATATTCGTTTATCTAATTAGATTATCTAATATACGTAAATCTAATATAGGTTTACGTATCCTATATTAGATTTATTTTGGTTGATTATATAATTATGGGAATGAATAGCCATTTTCATAAAGATTGTGTTATTTGTTACTAAAACGGGTATGCAATTTATGCACATCGTAAAAATGAAGGTCTGTTTATAAATTGACATTAGTTTTTAAGACTACTATACAAGTATATAAGAGTTTCCTAAATGCAATATGCCTATAAACATGTTTAAAAAAATATACATTCATAATTATGTATTACTACAATACATATAGCACATGTTATACTGTAGTATACACTAAAAGCATTATGCTCTCTCGAATTAATTTAGATTTGAAAAGTATGAATTTTTAATTCTATTGGACAATGATAATAATTTTACTAAATAATAATATGTAGGTCTATGCTAACGATTGTTTTTATTGTGGCTTCGTTAAAATTCTCAAATCAATAAAACAGATTAATAATAGACATTAGATGAAAAAAATCAAAATATTATCTTTGTTTTGAGTTTAACGAATGAAAATCAAAGTGTTGAATTAATAAATCCACAATCAAAAATAAATGAATTTGTTAAAGCAATTCAAGACTACAGTTTGTTTAAACCTCCATTTGAGTTTGTATTGGGGGAAAACGAAGTTATGAACAAAGAACTCGAAAAATTGCCTGGCGGATTTTTACTTCCAAATGGAGATTTTTATCCAAATAAACTTAAAGATGTACTTGTCAAAATAGCAAAGAAAATGTATCAAAATCTTTTATCAGCTTTAATTTCAGGTTCAAATAATGTTAAAGCTGAGCTCCTAAAAACAATTCCGCTAATTCCAACGACGAGCATTTCAACATCAAAAATGCAAAAATATATTATGGAAACGAATATTGAAGACACGGAAGTTTCAAAAAAGCTAATTTTAACTTTTGAAGGTTTCTCGGCAGAAATTAAATCGGCCAACCGAAATCATTTGAATTCTCTCCAAAAATATCTCAATTTGCATAATATAAATTTAATTTCACAAATTCTTAAAACAAATTCTAAAATTGCTGGTTTGATTAACAAAATGGACAAGTCGGATTTTGGATTAAAATTGTTCGTAAAGGCATTCAAAATCAAAATCCCTAAATTAACTTTAAAAAATAATGGATACTTTTTCGATACAAAAACAAGTCAAGCAAGAAAGCAAAATATATTGGAAATTGACATAACAAAAAATAAACTATCAGAATTGGGATATTTAATTCCAGAATATTTAAATCTAATATTAGAAAAATCCGAAAAGTTTCAATTCAATTACAATTCTAAGCAAGATCTTAATGATTTGAATAATAAAGGAATTAATCAAACAAAGCAAACTAATTTGAATGGAAAAACTCGACAAACTTCAATTGGAAATTCAGATGTTTGGAAAATATTTTTTGGCAAATTTGGTACACATTATATTGAATCGGTTTATGCTGGTGGGTCAATCAATTTTGAATTCATTTCATCAAGAAACGCTAACATAAATATTTCTTCTTTTCCTGAATTAGTTGATTATTTACCGAAGCAAAATGAAGAAAGTTATAGATTCACTTTTAATGGAGGAAATCCCAGTCTTTATTTCTCAGATTTAGATTATATGAAAATTAATGGGGGATCACATTCAAAATACTTTTAAGACTGGAAAGATTCACTTGAAGAATTCCCATCAATTATTTCTGATAGTATTTAAAATCCCCCAATTTCTAATGTTTTCACTGCAAATCTAACTCTAAATTCTGAAATACTGAAAGAAATAGAAATATTTAAAAGCGACGTTAAAAACAAAGATGTAAATAAAACTATTGAAGATGAAAGAAAGAAATTTAAAAGGATAATAAAATCTTTACAAGATAAATTGGAAACAAATAAAAGAAATTTTGTAAAACATTTTTTGAAAACGAAAGAGGTTTAGAAAAGTGTTTGTCAGAAAAAAATTATTTAAATTCTCAAATCTTAAAAAATTCCTCTGAAGTATAGAAAATAATAATAATTTGACAAAATGCTTGTCTGATATGAATAATTTTGAAGGCAAGTTAGAAACTTGTAAATATCATGGTTCTGTTTTATCTAAATATATTAAAAGGATCACAATTGCACTAGAAATTCAATAAAACACAACACATGGGAAATAAACATAAAAATTATATTATTAAATATATAAAACCTTTCACAACTATATATTCATTTAAAATGTATTTATAATTCCATATAGGAATAAAGAAATAAGAATAAAATTAATGTTCCAAAATTTTTTTCAATGAGGAGCTAATGCTATTATTATTATTTAATTTATAATATCTGGATAAGAATAAGGATATAATAGTTAATGGTTTACATACCTATTAATGCATAAATAGCTATTTAGTACATATATTGGAAAATCCTAATTGGTCTTTGTATTAAGGTAACTAGCTCATTAAAAGGTCATTAAGACACAATATAAAATTGGGTCCACGGAATTATTCCCTCATTCTGTCTTCATTTTACCTAATTGGTTTAAGTGACTATTTATTTATATGAAATTTAAAAACAAATACGAACTAAAAATATTTTTCACAATTGACGGAATTACGAGCACATCAGGATGTCTCAAATATAGACATAAAAGTGACGAGTATCGGCATAAGTGGCATAAATCGGCATAAAGTTATATATCTGAATTGTAACATTTACCATGCAGCCAGTAACCATTGGTCGCATTGAACCCATTTATAGCCTTTAGAATTATTACATTAAGGACTATGGTTATTTTTTTAGGAATTTTAAATTTTTTTCATAATAATTTCATATCTAAATTTGGAAGGATCAAATGAGTGATGAAGTTTAAAAGTTTGGACCTGTTTTAAGTTTTTCTAATGACTCAATGGAATAACTACGTATTCATATTAAGATTTAAATCAAAAATTTCATTAAAATTATTTATTCAAAACGTTGTATTTTCCCATTTCATTCTTATTGCCATAATGTCTATTAAAATCTTTCATTTGGTCCTTTACAAAATCAGTTCCTTCCAACACTATACCCTCGCCTGTATTTGGGTCATCACCCAATCCATCATGAATCTTTAGTTTCAAACTTGGCTCAGCCTCCCAAAGCCGATGAATTTGCTTTGCCTTTTTACTGTCAGCATCAAACTCTGTTTCATCAAAGACCAATGAAATTTTGTTCTTAGCTTGTGGTCGAATTGTCAAGTTCTGCTTTCGCTTCGGTTCATCCCCATGTTGGAAGGTCGTGGCCGTTGAAGCTGCCGTCGAAGACGTGGTTCCGGTCGTGCTTTGAGTCAAAGTGTAGGAACTTCCTTCCGAAGGTTCATCTGAGGTCATTCCATATGTCATTTTCTCAATCGACTTTGGTCTTTTCTTTAGTTTCTTTGTCGTTTTTTGAGCTTGGGACGAGAATGTTGAAACTGAATCTTTCTCCACAACTTTTCCTACAGGAACTGCAGCGCCTTGTGCTTCCGCTTCATCTTCATTCGAAGCTCCTTTTTTTATGGATCCAGCTTCGTTGGAATTAGAAGCTTCGCCCGATCCCGAACCGACTCCGCTATACCAAAATCAAGAATTATTGATTATTTACATTTAAAATCCAATTTACTGATAGTTATCATTTAAAATGTTTTGATTTGCACTTAAATATTAAATTAATTTGAGCTTCCCGCGCTACCAGTAAAAAATAAAACCAACATCTTATTCTATCATTAGTATAGTAAATGCATTTAAATAATACCTATCTAATTATTATGAATTAGATAACATAATTCTAAGTAAACGTAGCCCCTGAATGAAAATAAAAAAACGCTAGTTGTAATTTGAATAGAAAATTTAATAAATTAATAAAGTTTAATCTCCGGTTGGATTGGATTTTGATTTCGATTTTGACCCTGAGTTCCCTGAGGGATTTGATTTCGACCCTGAGTACCTGTAATTAATAAATTTAAAGATATGTAGATTTAATAGTTCTACTTAAATGTAACCCAGTTGGCAAAGTTAGCTCCAATTAACCAAATTACAAATAATGAATTAATTTTTCTTACGAGTAATTTCCAGATTGAGTTCCGCTCTCGCCGCCGTATGAATAAGAATAACCTTCGCCGCCTTCACCATCTTCACATTTCGAATCTCCTTTACTGCACTTTTTCTTCTTCTTGTCCTTCTTGCACTTCTTCGGTCCGCACGTTGTTCCCATCATGATAGGAATGCAATTCCCACACGGACCGCCGCCGCCCATCATTCCCATTGGGCCCATCATCCCACAACAGCCCATTGGCATTCCTCCCATCATTCCACCCATCATCCCACAAGGGCCGCAACCTCCACAAGGCATTCCACATGGCATCCCGCATGGCATCCCACAGCCCATACCCATTCCTGGACCACCTATACAAAAACATTAATTCGAGTTAATTAACATATAAGAAAATTAATTATAATTAAATATTAAACTCATTAAAATTAAATATTAAACTTAATATTAACAATTTTGGTTATTTAATTAATATTAATCGAATATTTAATTTACATGGTGGTCCTGGCATTTGCATCATTTGAGGCATCATGGTTGGAGTAACAAATGGCTGAACAACCGGTTGGGGTTGCCATTTAGGTGGAGCATTCGGATCCACGTATTCTTCCACGGTGATGTCACCAGGATTCGGACCAGGTTGCATCGGCAGAGGACATGGATTGCATGGTTGACACGAAGGTTGGAATTGCTGTTGCTGTTGGTATTGCTGTTGATTGTTATTTTGTTGCATATCTTGCTTCACGAACTGTTGGTTATTTGCATCAAAGAAGTAAAGGCCGCTTTCGCATGGGACGAGATTCTTCCCTTGATTTCCATTGTTTTGACGTTTCCTTACAGGTCTTGGATCTTCATAAAAGGAATTTTCATCTGATGCGCCTTCGTATTCTTCACCACGCCGACCAGAACATTGGCCATTTTTAGTTTGATTTGATGCATCGAATTTCCCTTTATGTCGCACAGGGTTTTTTCCTACTGGCATTTCATCAAATGAATTACTTTTGTATACATTTCCCCTAAAACAAAATAATCAATTAAATTAAAATTAAAACACTTAATTGAAATAAAAAAATGATAAAATGAAGTCAAATCTATAACCAAAATTAACAAGAGTTTGACAAAAGATAAATATATAAATTCTATAAAAGTAATTAGGTAGGTAAATTGTTAAATAAAAGTTAATTCAAAATAGTGAACCTAGAATAGCCACCAGGTTGATTAGGATATGGCCATGAATAAGGAGGTCCATCTTCACCTCCGCCACCACCACCAGGGTTTCCGAAATTGAAAGTTTGGCGACGAGTATAAACAACAGGATTCGTACACGCTTGGACTGGCTCAGCTTCCCCACAACATTGACACACTGAATAATATTCATCGCCACAATTATCCGAACATCCGCCGCTACCAGGACAGCAATAGGAAAGTTCTTCAATAATGTCAACATTTTTTAATCGATCCGCTGGATTGTTTTCACGTGCTTTGCTTGGACCACTGGAGATGTAAACAGGCGGAACGTTGGAACGTGCTGAAAATGTACCGCGATCTCTGTAAAGTAAATAATTTATTAATATTAAATTAATAAAGTTTATTCTCAATACATGTGTTGATGATTGAATCATTCAAAAACAATAAAACATCAATCAGATTGATGTTTTAATGTTTTTAAAATATTGTCGCACCTTTTAGACGAAGTTCCACCTCCACAAACATCGTTCTGAGCTCCACAATCATTGTAAATTCCTGCTTGATAACAAGTGTCATTTCCAGATTTCCCACAACAACCAACGACTTTATCCGCATCAACATTTGGGTCAATAATATCTTCCATTCTGTATTTGAAATTCCCAATGTTCTTCCTCCTCAGATTTCCCTTGATGTCGACGGTCATTTTATCTTTTCCCCTCAAGACTTCCTCGCTTTCTACGCCCCAATCGAACTTAGAACTTCTGAGACTTTCCTCCCCATCACCAAATCCATACTTGCCTTCTGAATCGAGTGAAGTCTTTGAGTCGTAGACCTCTTGGAGGGATTTGAACTTCACTGCCCGGTTTTGATTCAATTTTTCGATCCTTTCTTCAGAAGCTGTTGGGTCGTAATCTCCAAAAGTCCACGAGTTGTTTAATTCCATTTCGGATCGAGAAGGAAGGTAGCGGCCTCCATTTTTGTAAAATACAAATTCTCGGACTTCTTCATCTCCGCTGAAAAAGTCGTGTGGGTCGGGTGCAGATCCAACGGGAAATCTTTCTTGCCTTTTAAAATTACCAAAAATAATTTTAAATGTTTCCAATTAATTTACTATTACCTAATTAAACTTGTTAATTTAATATTTATTTAAAATTAAATTATTATTTAGCTTATTAATATTTTAATTACATGTTTCCGTTTTCATCAAGTTGTTGAGGCGGAGACCGTGCAGGACAAGCTTTGTATTTCGCACTGTTCTTAACATCTTGAATCTTCCCTCTTGAATTAACTTCAATCCTGCTCGATCTCATGTAAGTGTATTTGAGATTGTCGCTGTCGCTGCTTTCAATGATTTCAAGTTCTTCTTCTCTCCCTTTGGAATCAAAGTAAAATTCAACTTCGTCGTCTTCATCCGGAACAGCAACACGTGGAACGCGAATCACAAGATTTTCCAAACTCTTTGAATCCATCAGCCCTTCATTCTCTATATAAATTTCCTCATCTTCAGGACGATGGTAATGAAATTTTGAATTTCCCTCTCCTTCCTCAACAACTGCGCCCTTTTCCTTCAAAAATTCCTGATCGATCGGACTGCTTCCTCTTTCTTTGACAATTTTCTCTTCTTCTCCATCGAAAGTAAATTCATGGGAATATCCGTCCGAATAAACATCAAAATATTCCAATTTCTCCAATTCTTCCGCAATGACATCCTCAGTGTCTATCGTCCGCCTTCGAGATCTTTGAACTTCCCTTGGTCTTTGCGAATCAGGATTTTCATTCTTAAACCGAGCGTAAGAATCATATACTTGGAAATTAGTAAAATCGACAAATTCCTCAGGTTCAACTTCGATATAACTTTGGTCTGGCGGTTTGACCTGGGGGCTTCGTGGCGAATCAACTTCTTCAATCGGACTCGTCCCACGTGTGCTTTTCTTCGGAGGTCGCTGGTCCTTGTTTTCAATATATTGAGGCGGAACGTAGCGAAATGGCGGATAAGTAGGAGAGAAATTCCCATCTTTAGATTTCTTTAATAATGGACGTCCTGTGGAGTCATAAGCCGATTCATCGAAATTCTCCTCATTCTTAATTATTTTTTCATCTTTTTTAAAAGTCTTCTTTTGTTGTTTCTTTTTCTCATTTCTAGAGTTTTTGGTTTCTTTTTGCTGCCCTTGAGGTTTTTGTTGTTTATTTGATTCGTGGGTTTTGGACTCTTCTTCGATTCTGTTCCCATTTGGGTCAATGTTGATTTTAACAGTGTGTTTGTCCAGGGTTTTCTTCCGACCGATGAAAACGTGGAGTTTGTCTTTGAGGCTGAAATTTGAAGTTGGTGGTTCGGTTGAAACAGTCGTCGGTGTTGTTGTTTGTCCACTGTAAAATCCAGACCCATCCGATGCACGTTTTAGAACGAGGACGCTTTCTCCTTCGGTTCCCAAATTACTTACGCTTTCGATCATGAATTGGGATCTCGATGACTTTCTGCTAGAATTTTTGCTCGAGTTTTTCGAACTTTCTTTTGGAAGGTTAACAGACGATTTCAATGAATTGGTTACAGATAAATTTAAATGTTCACTTATCCGCGAATCTTCTACTTGACATTGACTGCTTTTCACCATAATTATTTCTCCGCTTCTGTTTGGTGAATTTCTTCCGCTTGTATTCGAAACTTTTTTCTGCAGATTTGAACTGTTTTGCTTGATCAAGGTGTGACGAGATTCTTGAGCCATTTGTAGCAATTTCTCTCGAATTTCGATTGAACTCCTCCTTAAATCATTTGTCGTCCGAACATCCACAACGTCTCCATTGATGTAATTGTTATTGAGATCGTCTGAATGAGTCAATTGGATATTGTTGTTGTTTAAATCTTCTAATTTATTCTTTGAATTTCTCCTCGATTGACTTGTGTTGAATCTTCTTTTATTTTCATCATTTGAACTTTGAGAATTTCTTCGTGATAAACTTGGACATGTCCGGGCATGACGTCTTGGTGAATTCCCAGCTGAACCGCTTGGAGTAATTGAACAGTTCTGACTTGACACTTTGGGTGGTGAATCAAATTGGACATTGTAATTAAGCGGAGTGGGTCGGCGACTGTTTTCAAATCCCGTGTTTTCGCTCGTGCCGCTCGAGACCAATGGTTTGGAATTCTTGTAGACAAATTGAGTAAATTCGGCATCTTCTTCATTTAGAATTCTCAAGGGTGGCTTTTTGTGGACGATGAGGGGAATATGTTCGATGTTGGAATTGTCATTTGGATTTCGTTCGTTTTGTCGTCTTCTTGAACTTCCTAATCTTCCCGGTAAGGACAACCTGGATTTATCCCTCGCTGCTCTTCTTTGTTCTTCCTCTTCTTCGGGCTTTTTTCCTTTCCCAGTTTTGTTCCCCATTTAAAGTTAAATTGTAGGTAAAGATTTTAACGGAAATTTACTAACGCGTTTAAATGTAAGTAAACGTAAAGAATTTAGCTCGTTAATCGTGATTAAAGTTGTAATAACGGAAATTTGGCTAAATTGATTTTACAAAAATTTGGATATAATAAAAACTTAATTGATTTTTTTTTACTTTTTTATCATTGTTTAGAAAGGTAAAATTATTGTTTCCTTGATAAAACGGATTATAACTGTCATAATTATCACATCCGCTTCTTGTGGAAATTTTTCGAATTCAAATGTCATTCACGTCTGTTTTTGGTTATTAAAAATATGAATGTTTTAATATATCATAGATGTTTATTAAATATAATTTTTGGTGCAAGAAATATCAAATATCTTTTATTATTGAGTGCACATCCAATTGCATATGTTTCTATTATGACATATTATTAATATTAATATCCTTATTTTATTGGAGAATTCAAATTATCTAAATAGCAATTCGAACAAATATGACGTTAGTTGATGAAATTTTGAGTATAAATAACTCTCAAACAGAAAAATCATAGACACAATCAAAACGAACGATCCACAAAATATATAATTCAAATTCAACTAATCATGAAATTTTCTATGTTAATATTGAGTTTCGTGATAGCTTTAGGTAATTTTTTTAAATGGTCATATTCTTTATTAAATTCAAAAAACAGGCATTACCTATTAATTTTGTTATTTTTAGTTTTGATCGTCAACTATCCAGGTTGTGGAATTGCCGAATATACAGGGTAGTTGGAAATGATTGCTACCATGTGTAAATGATACTTCTGATTATTGCATAAAGTTGTAACATATACCATTTGAAAGAGCGTGCAAAAATACATCTTGGACAGCATTAAAATATAAACTTTAATTGTAATTAACTTTTTTCTTCATTGTTCGCTTTACCCAGCTAATTGAACGCTTTAATTTATTTGCAACCCACAGTTGAGTCACAAACAAAGCACCGGCATCAAAGCACAGCAAGAGTTTTTACTCGATCAATAAAAAGCTGATCTTCAGTGTCTCCAATGAGGTTCATTATATGGCTTTATATTAAGTAATGATAGGATATTTTAAACCAGAGAGAAATGATTAAAAATTGGAATTTCATACGCTCTCATTTTCTTATTTTAGTCTCAATATTTGGGAAATTTTTCTCAAGGCCCCATTAAAAAGTTATGTATGTATCAATGTATTAAATTATTTTGATATTTATATATTTAGTATCTGTATATGCTATACAGTTATAAAGTATAGTCAGTATAATATAATATGTTAAAAATTAGGCAAATGTTAAATGCGTCAATAAAATATGATCTTAAAGTTTCAATTTATTTCATTTATGGTTTACAATTAATAATATAGAGTAATTTTGCCATATGTTAATTTTTTTGCAATTATACATAACTTACATCAACATTTTAATAATTCAAATTCAATCGAGTTTTTAAAATTCTATCGAGTAAAAACACACAATGGATAGTATTTGGAAGTGAAAACCTCGTGTATTAATCTCGCAGGACTTGGATGATAAACCAATCTAGTTTGGGTCTCAGGGAAAAAAGCAAATCCAAACCCGGTGACTTTTTCAAGTGTTGCTTCCCATTGGAATTGAGTTTGAGATTGTGTTCCGTAACCAGATGTCCAAAAGTACTCTTAAAGTTAATTAAAATACAATTAAAATATTTTTTCAATTTCTGTTTTTAATCATTTTTAATCGTTAAAAATACCATATGGAAGGAGACGCCCGATAAAGCGACTTTCATCAAGTGAGTCAAAATAAACCAAATCCATTCCAATTTGAGAGCAATAATTCTTTGCTCCAACCCAATCCATCTTAATGAAAATAAAAAATTCAATTGATATCAGGGTAGGCAAGTTTGTTTTTTAGGTTTTTGCTTTTTCAGTTTAAACTACCTTTTTGCTAGCAAATTTTGAGCAAAAATTTAGGTTTTTGCTTTTTGGTTAAATGATCAAGAACATAGAAAAATAATTTTCTGGAAAATTTTTAATTTGAATATATTTTATATTAAAAACATGAATTGAATTATAACTTAACTCATTATTAACGATTTAATACTATTTGTTTGTATTAAACAAAGTTATAGTACGAAAATATACAAATTAAAAAAGGAATTAGCAAAAAGGTAGTTTAAACTAAAAAGCAACGACGGCCTAGCAAAAAGCTACCTTTTTGCCTACCCTGATTGACATTAATAAAATGATTATACCTAGCATTATTATTATTTATTATTTGAGGTAACTAAATGTATCCTAAGTACTTAAAGCTATTGTTAGTCTTATAGTATCTAATTTATCTATCAAACAAAATATCAATTTGAGGTTGATGGTTTGCATATTCTTGAAGAGATGAAAAAACAATATATTACATACTAGAGCACTTATAACCTTTCTAAATACTATACATTATGTACCTACGCTGTAACTCTAAGCTCTACAGAATATAATGTACCTACATACACGTAGTATAAAGTATAAACCCTTACAGTTAGTATTAATAAATGTTATAATATTCCTAGTTGAGTTGATTCCTCCTAATTTTGTATTCGTTTAAAATCATTAAACCTTTTAAAATTCGAAAGATAATTTAATGTCCTCCCATTTAATGCATTTGGACAGTAATTTTAATATGAAAGTAAAGAATTTTATTTTCTTCCTTGTCCTAGAGCTTGATATTCCCTCCTGTTTCTATTTATATACTTACCTACCTATCAAAACTTGAGTTGGTTTCAAACTCAATGACAACTTTTGATAAATAGCCTATAATTTCATAAATAAACGTTTAATAATACATAGGAATTATAGGATTCAGAATTTTGAATTATTCATAATAAAAATAATTTTCTTTAAAATCAATGAGGTTTAATTTGTAGAAATAATAAAAAATGATTTACTGGCGAGCATATGATTTTAATTTTCAGCTTCTAATCGAAAAATAACGACTATATTTTAACATGTTTTCAAATAAAAATTTATACAGTTTGCACCGTTTTTATAAAATTTCGACTTTTTTATCCCATGTAAGCAAATGGAACGGTAAAAGGTTCATTCTTGATATAAATAATTATAAATATTTACCATTTTCTAGATTTTATTTTCCATTAACTTTGTTTGTCATAGTTTTGCTTAGTTTTCCTCGTTTTGCATTTGATTGGCAAAATCGGGGAACATCAAAACGTGAAGATAATTTAGATCTATATTTAAATGGATTTTACTTAATTGGATTTTTTTGTTATTTACTTTATACATTTTTTTACGAATATTCTTTTTCCTTTGGAATAATCTCACTAATTAATGAAATCATTAATTTGGATTTAAAATTTCAACGTAAGTAATTCACAATTTAATTTGTAATTTTTAATATGGAATTTTATCAAATAAGATGAGCATCATGTAAACATGTAAGGTATATGTAAATTAATAAAATTATATTTTATAAGGTTTGTATTTATCTGATAAGGAGAGAACTTACAATGATGAAAACTCTAAAAAGGACACCCTTAAAAATGTTTTAAATTTTTTCCAATATTTTTCATATTATGAAACATTTGCATTGACATTCGTTTCATATATGTTTAGAGAAAAAGACTTTTTCAAAATTTATACTTATCCGCATTTCAAAATATTATTTAACCTTGAAAGTCATTTATGGGAATTTCTAATTTTTATTCCGTATTATTTTTTAATGCTGCGTGCACTTTTTGTAAATTTATACAATATTATTCATATTTATATAATTTTTAAAGTTCCAATAAATTGGTTGTCCGAAATTATTCTTCGACCTTGGCGGTTTAAAAATTCAGATACCATTTTTAAACTTTATAAAGAACTGTGGATCGTTTCAAACAAAATTAATTCATTCTTGTATTATCCAATAGTTTTAATTTTCACAATATTAATAATTGGATCTGCAACGATTTTGAACATTTGCTTAAGTTATTTTGTTATATCACTAAAACCAGCAGTATTTTTTGAGAAATATTTCCCACTTGTTGTTCTTTTATTACTCCTAGCTTTAGGGTTGAATTGGGTAATTTTTTGCGCCAATAAATTGGAATCAACTTCCAGAATTTTTTTAAAACTGTTATTTCTCCAAAAGAGTAAATATGAAATTTTGTCAATGAAATCATTTCGACCATTTAAAACAAAATTTGGGGAATTTTATTATATCAATAATGAATTGGCATTTTTTATTTATCCATTAATTTTAAATCTTGCTATGACTTGGTTAATTAAAAGCAATTAACGTTTGGTTAGCAGGGATGTTATAGTATAGAAAAATTAATATGGCTTGGTAGCATTGTTAATTATAATGTTATTAATGTTAGGATGTATTTCGTGGTAAAATTCAAATAAAGTCAATAAACGTTAATTTAAGTAATATCTTACCAAAGTTTCTTCAAAATAAAAATATTTTCCGTTATATTCTCCAACAAATTCCAAACGTGGGGTTTTAGCATCACTATCAATTCTGACGTCTATAAATTAAAAATGTTAAAAAATTTCCTTATTATTGTTAATATTGTTTAATGTAAAATGATTAAAAATGTATTTAAACAAATATACATAAATTCTTGACATTTTGGCAAATGAGTTTTCAAACCTTTGACTTTCATTATGTTAGCTTTTAAAGAATTTTTGACAAATTCATTTTCTCCAATTGCTGTTCTCTGGTATTCAATTTCATTCTTTTTTTCATTTTTGTCATAAAAAGAAGTACACAAAACTTTGTGAAGTGACGTTGAGTTGTTAATTGGTTTTTGCAAAGTTTGTGTCAAATAATTTGAAGCATCGTTAATAAAAACTAGACCCATTTTCGCATGTTCAAAATAAGTAAATGGATGATTTGGAATTTTTTCCCCAGTTTTCTGCCAGATAAAATTGTCAAGTGAATATGTTCCTACGGCCGATGTCCAAAACCTATCTATAATGTGAAAATTGGTCTTAATGTTAGTTCAGATAATGGACAAAAACCATTGCACAAAAACGGGCGGTTGTTGCACGTTTTATTATTAAATTAATCATATATGTTCATACTTCATACCATTACGGTAAGGTAATAATAAAGCTACAGCATTGCCTTCATCTCTTGAGTCAAAATAAGCTAAATCCATACCATTTTCATGGCATTTTATATTTGCACTTGGTTTGTCCATCTATGAATTATTAAATTAAATAGTAATATATATAATTTATGTGTTAATTGCTTTCTAAAGCTTCATTTTTTCAAAGGAAAATGATAGCGATGAATTGGTTTATTGAATTATAAAGTAATAGGTAGCATGTTATTTAGTATACATATGTGTTATTAAGTTTTTATGCTTATGTAATATATCAATTAATATATAAAATTAAGAATATTACTCTAACCCATTGTGTTGAATAAAAAAATTCTTTTCTGTTCACAAATCCAACGGATACAAGATCTCCATCTATTTTGTTTCCATGTTGTAATTTTGCTTCGGAAATTGACAATGTCAAAATTACAACTATTAGAAATAAAAAATTGCCAGTCATTGTTCAGCAATTGTTTTGATCTTAAAGGTACAATACCCACTGTGTGATGAAAGAAGATAGAAATAATAGGTAATGATAATGATTATCAATCACATTTAAAATTACATATTGTGCACTTTATTCTATTACACAAATTAATTAGTGTAATTAGATAAGCATTTCCAACTTCCAAATTGGGAAAGATTTAATTAAAATCCTCAAAAATTCACTAACATAATGATAAAAATAATTAAATATGTATATTTCTCTATTAGAATCACATTTCCCTTATCAGAATTAAAAAACTTGAAATGATACCGTTTGTCCGATTTCAAGCTTAAATGAATTCAAATATGAGTTTATATTTTTAACTTACTTACGACATACCCATGCCCATACCTACTTTCTTTTAATAAGAGCTGTGTAATCGAATGTGTAAATTATAGATAGTTTGGTTTTATTTTATGAAGAAAGATAATGCTTAATATTAATCCATTTTCTGCTACCATAAAATATTTAAAAATATACAATAATTCAATTTTGTATGTAATAATTACATTAGTAGTGATTTTATTTTTAATAAAATTATTCTAAAAATCATTATTATTTAGTCACAATGTCACAAATAAAGAATAGCAATAAATTGTCCGGGTTTACAATTTATTTTTATTCACATTACATATTATTGTATATGAACTATGAATATTTAGTAAATCATATCTTGTAAATTATGCACAAACCTGAAATAAATCATTAATCATTTTTTATTGATTAAATAATGGTTACTTTATAGGTACATATAATTATTTTTTACTTGTACTAAACTTACTGAAATGAACGCCTTTGAAATACATTCTCCAATGGGGATAAAAGATGCACAATCATCAACTTTAGTTAGAGTGCGAGTGCCTAATAAAATATTTTAATTTTATAATTATTACTGAGAATTTCTCAATGATGAATTATAAATTATAAATAACCATTAATATAAGTTCACGAAATAGATTATAAATAATCCAAACTAACCTTTGGAGTCATCATAGCATTTTTCAACCATCAATTGAATTTCCGTTTTAATCATATTTGGTAAATCTGGGCTGATTGATTGCTCAATGTTTTCTTTCAATATTTGACCTTCCTCTGTCACAAGACTTTTCTTATGATTAAGGCATTTGTAATAGCACTGGACAAAATTTAAAAAATAATTTCTAAGTTGTCGGTGCATCAAGATCAAGTATACACAAATGAATATTTAAATATTTCTTTCATTTATGCATAATATTTATAATATACCGCAAGATCGTCTTTTTTATTTTCTCTTAAATCTTCAATATTTTGAACTTCGGCATCTTTGAGACAATCTTCGACATTGAAAAAATCTTTTATCGCATTCAACAAATCTTCATCCATGCATTCTTTCTGAACGTCGATTTCTGTTTCATTTTTACCTAAAGCCAAATCCTATAATTTAAAGATGTTTAATATTATTATACA
The DNA here is from genome assembly GCA_034687125.1 of Neelides folsomi. Classification (NCBI taxonomy): domain Eukaryota; kingdom Metazoa; phylum Arthropoda; class Collembola; order Neelipleona; family Neelidae; genus Neelides; species Neelides folsomi. The sequence continues at coordinate 40,790 of JAQGBZ010000413.1, forward strand.
TAGATATTATATAAACGATATACACGAATTGAAGTATATATAATAATTCTACATATATGCATAATAAATTTTTTTTTTTGATAATTTAAATATTCTTACATTTATTGCACAAAGAAATATAATCTCAATTATAAAAATATTATTAATTTTCATAATAACCATTATTTTACTTTATATTTCGAATGGAGCTTTTTACTTGTATAATTGTATAAAGTACACTTACAAAATACAGGTTCTTGAATATTACAGAACCTAGTGCTTGACCTACACAGCAAATTTATTTTGTGAAGATTAATACTACATTTAATTCTTAACCATTACAATTATAATCTCCTTTCTCTCAATTCTTATTCATTTTATTATAATTATAAACGATTAAAGATTTAATTATTTAGATTGTTTATTTGTAAATGTTCATGTAAAAAGCATTTCAAAATATGACAGTGACACATTTCCTCTCATGTTGAATTTGTTAATTAAGATATAATTCCATTATGCAAATGTAATAACACGCATATGTATTATAATTACTATGTATATCATAAAATGTCATATTTATAAAATACATAATTTATTATTCTTTTGTGTGAAGCATGCATGCATGCAGCATGCAGTATACTAGATATTATACTATAGTATAGAATTAATAATGATTAAGATTTTATAAAGATAGATGATAGAATAAATTATATATGAATTATATTAAAAATTGCCATTATGTTCTGTTGAATTATCAATAAAAAATATTTTTGTTGAAATACCAAAATTTAAACAATTGTCTTGTGTATAATGATTTTAATTGTTTTTAATTTCAATTATTCATTGTTGGAACCATGTGTGTGTTTGATTTTAAGAATTGTCCTCCGCTGACTTCAAAGCAGGGCCACAACAACAAAAATTCAACAAATTATGCATTTTTACACATCTCAAATTTTAAAATATAAAATTTCAAAATTTTATCAAAATTTGACCTTTGATTTTAACAGACAAAATTCATTTGATTTCATCATTCCTAATGATGGCCATAATTGTCCAATATCTCTAAAGTCTGTAGCCAATTATCATCACTCAGCCTTCCCTCGTTAGTTATATATAACTATCTGTTAATGTTAATCTAACTAATTATAAAGTAACTTTATAAGTTTTTAAATAAAATAATACTTTATAAATATAAAATTATTATAATATTAGTAATGACTAATTGTACAATGAATTTTCAACATAGATTTATTTATGTAGTAATGATTGATCAACTAAATCATAATTTTTTTATAAATATTTAGATAAATTTAATTTGACCGAAGTTGAAGAAGATTAGACATACATTAATGAATCACGAGATGATTCACAAGAGAGAAATACGCAAATGTAAATATTGCAATAAGGAATGTAATACTGAAAAGAATGTCTCGTGTGTGGAAAGAGTTTCACCAAAAAATTGAGTTTAGATTATCATCACAGATATTATCATATGTCATTTAATTGCGATTTATGTGAAATGACATTTAAGACTAAATTACAGCTCAATAACCATACTGATAATTGTCAAGTTATAAATAATGAAAAAATTAAAATGGAAATTAAAGATGAATTATGATGAAATCGCCGAAATTAATAATTTCAATTAATTACAAATGAAGTTTATATTTGTAAAAGTATAAAAATACAATATTATACATACCTAATAGTATTTCAAAAAATGAATTTACGTATAATTCTAATCAAAGCGTTATAAAAGTAAATTATTTATATGAATATTATACGTAATCGTATGTAGTATTTAGTATGCTTATATATCTATGTAATAATAAATACCTAATATAATTTGGTAGCTCACGAAAAGTGCCACTTGAAATATTTAACAAAAAGTGAATCTCTTTAATAGATTAAAATTACCGTTATGCAATAGAAGCACTCACATTCAACGAAAGTTTGCCAGTCTTCTTATTCCCTTGTTAGTTTATTCACAACAATCGACAGTCGACATTACATTGTGTACATAGATAATAAATGAATATCGAGTATGATCTAAAGGTGATATTAAACATGATACTTACAGATATATGGTAAAATGCTGATAATTTATTAATCATATTACCATATGTATAATTGATAATTTTATACTAAACTTGCTAATAAAGTCTGATGGTTTAACATTAATTAATATTATAAGTAATATGGATTATTCATATCCAATGCACTCACACTATGATACTGGAGTTAAATAGTAACATAGGTACCTATGTATGTAGATACTATACCTTAGGCAGTAGCATCATTACGATCACACTTAAAACGATTTAATGAAAGTAGATAAAACATCCCATTGACATTAGAGAGTCACAACAAGATTCATTTTTATTCATTCCAACACTAACGCTAATTTTTGATTTCAATTCTCTTAGAAATGAAGGTAAATAATAGATAAGGTACAATATTTAGTATTTTAACAAAATATACATTTGATTGTAGGATTCTGTGTGTCTCGTAACTGGAGGTGGAAATGGATTAGGAAAGGCCGTTTCGGAATTATTTTTGAAGAAGGGAGCTAAGGTTGCTATTTGCGACCTCGACCTTTCAAATAAAAATGAAATTGCGTATAGCAATTCAGAAAATACACTCTTTTGCTCAATTGATGTAAGTTGTATTTAGATTTTGATCTTACTATTTAATATGAATATTATATCTATAGGTAACAAAGGAATCAGATGTAAAAGAATGTGTAAAACTCGTCGAATCCAAATTTGGAAAATTGAATATCGTTGTGAACTGTGCTGGAATTTTTATCCAGGGTGGTTTATTTGATAGTCAAACAAATCTCCCACACAACGTTGATAGTTTCAATAAAGTGATGAACGTCAATTCATTTGGCACTTTCAATGTGAGCAGATTGGCCGTTGATTTGATGAGGAAAAATGTCCCTGATGAAGATGGCGGTCGAGGAGTGATTATAAACACGTCGAGCATTTTAGGATTTGAAGGATCCGTAAATACAATTGCATATTCTGGAAGTAAAGGAGCTGTTGCTGGGATGACGTTACCAATGGCGCGGGACTTATCTCCGCTTGGGATTCGCGTTGTTGCCATTGCCCCGGGGTTCTTTGAAACCAATATGACGGCTCCAATACCGGAAGATAGACAAAAAGCTCTTATTGGAGGACAAGCATTCCCAAAAAGACAGGGAAAACCAGAAGAATTTGCAAGACTTGTTAATTCAATTGTGAAAAATCCAATGTTGAACGGAACAGTCATCCATCTTGATGCAGGGCTTAAAATATCATTTTCATCATAATTCATATATCATTGTTATATATTCAAAATTGAATTTTATTTTGTTGAATAAAATGTATGATACAAATCTGTTTAAGTTAATCATTAATCATACTTCACACCCGAAATGTATCAGCATTTAGGAAATTGCTTATTAATGGTTATTGTTGTTATATAGTGTGATACAAAAGGTCGATCAAAAATATAAAAAAGCACTTTTCAAATCAAACAATCTTTCAAAATTTAGTTATTTTTACATGTATAATATCATGAGAATGATTTAATTGTTGCAATCCACCCTACCGAGGAATCCCAATAACAATAAAAGAATACAATACACATTTAAGAGCTTGCCGCAAAAGATCATTTCCCTATAAGAAGAAAAACTCGCCCAATGTAAAGTTTGCGAGAAAGTTTTTGTGAGGAGCAATTTAGTAAACATATGATGATTCACAGTGGGGAAAGAGCAGCAGAATGTTTCTTTTGTTCAATGAAGTTCATAAGACACGAAAGCCTTCAAATACACATAAGAACTCACACAAATGAATTTCCCTTCAAATGTCCCAAATGTCCTTTAGCTTTCCAAATTAAAAATCGATTAAACTACCACATGACTAAACAGTCGCCCCCGATACCTTTGACCCGAGAAACCATCAAATGTAAAATATGCGAAAAGGAATTGATAAGTGTACCGATGTTGGCCAGACATAAATCATGAAGTGAAAAAATGTTCTTATTGTTACAAGACCTTTTCTAACACAGTTAATAGGAATAGACATGAAAGAAACCACACGGGGGAAAAACCATTTAAATGTAAAACTTGTGGAATGGCTTTTAAATTTAGCGGTTGTTTGGCGAAACATGTTAGATTACACACATGGGCTAGACCATATGTATGTAATATATGTGATAAGGCTTTTAGGATTAAACAAAACTTAACCTGCCATTTACAAATGCACGCCAATGAAAGAAAATTTGTGTGCGACATTTGTTCAAAGGCATTTGTAACTAACACGAATTAGAAGAGTCATAAGAGTTCTGTTCACCCTCCCAAAAATGCTGTATTTGAATGTCTAATGTGTGGGAAAAGTTTTAAAAATCAACGATCCCTAACTGGTCACATTGTAATCCACTCTGATGATAGGCCTTTTAAATGTGATTTGTGTGAAAAGGCTTATAAGCTTACATTTAGAGGTACATTAAGAGTTCATAAGAAAAAATGCAATTTAAAGAAAAAACATTAAATGTAAATTGTTAATGTCAATATTGAATATTTATTGTATTTTTAATTGAAACGACAATCAAATTGATTGTTTTATTAAACTTTATTTCTAAATTATCATTAATTTTGTCACTTATAAATAATAAGAACTTAAAAAATTGTGCTCATGAGTATTTCCAATGATGTGAATAGTTGTAATACTGAAACTCCAAGAACCCTTCATTAAAAATAAACAAGAATTTTATGTGTTTTTTCATGAGAAAAGTTTCATTTATTAAAATTATGCATTTGAATTGAATTGAATTTATTTATTCATAAATATACCTAGGTATATACATACTTTTGTTAGTTAGTGTTTAGTAGAATAATTTAGATTTCATTTTTAAAGTGTTCATCTATACAATGTATTCATGCATTTATATATTAAAGTGATTGTGAGCAAGTGAATATGTTTATCTTCAGTTCAGTTTACATTCAATGTAAATTTTTTCAATTTCGAATTGATTGAAAAGTTTCTAATTTTAAATAAAATTTTAATTTTTTGAATAGGAGATGAATTTTATAAATTAAACCATTTTCTAACTCTTTCGCTATTTTATTATCGATAATATAATATATCCATGAGATATTGAAGATGAAGGCTACCGTTTTATTATCACTTGTTCTTGGATTTGATTCATTTTGTTATTCAACATTTCTCAATTTTCCAAAATACGATTATTTAAAAGATGTTCAAAATTCAGAATGTAAATTTGTTAAAAGTTTTATTAAATTAAATCAAATTTATGAATACGAATTAAAGAATTTACATAAAATTTATTTATCCCAAATTAACAATTTACAAGAGAAGACATTTATTTTTTTTAAAATATTTTTTTATTTATAGTTACAATGAAATTGTATATTATTCCTGCAACATTGACACAAAATTGCACATTACTCAAAACGTGGTATCCAGAAAACATAAATTGTGCAATGTGCATTTGTCTCTCGGGAGCATTTTCTCGTTGTTTTCCAACTCCTGGCTGCAAACCTGGAAATAATGAAACTAAATTGATAGACCAAGAGAACGGAATTAAGAATAAAATTAAACTTGGCTTAACTTCTTCCCTAAAAGACAAATTGAACAGCTTGCATAGCGCGCATAAATTTAAATTCACAACTCAAAGAAATCAAAATATTATACCAACAGTTTCCCCAATGATGATGACAACGAAGTTGATCGACAGTGGATTATCAAATATTACTATTATTATAGAACCACCCATAATCTCAACAACAACCGAGGTTTCAATTAATCCAACAACAATCGAAACCATTGAGACAACTTTGGAAAATAATGAAGAAACTACAACGTCTATTAATGAACAATTAGCAAATAAATATGAAAATGAAACAACGGTTGGAATTGAAGCTTCTTCAACAACTGTAAAAATTGAAAATCCATCCATTCAAACGAGTACTGAAACAATAACGGAATTAAATAATCCAACTAATGGATCTGTTGAAGATTTTGAATCAACTGATATTTTAATTACTGATGCAACGGAAAGCTCAATTGAATTGTCTTTTTCCACAAGTATGAAAAAACCTGAAAAGATCATTACCAATCCAGAGGATGAAATCAGTTCCACGACATTTAAATCAACACCTCATAAGAACAAAACTGATGTTGCTCCAAAAGACCCCGAAATATCTATTACATCTTATGAAATTGGATCATTAGAACTTGAAGACTATATTTTATAAAAATCTGATATAAAGAACTCAATTTTTCCTGAACGTTTGAATGATATGATTTTATGAATATTTTACAATAAATTTTACACATATTATTATGCTCAAGAAACTTATTTTATTACACCCTTATTAAAGAAACTACCAAGGAACTGTTGCCATGGAACCGATGAAACAACGATTCTTTCCACGAGCAATTTTGATGTATCCTTGATCTCCCCATCCCTCACTCCAAGAGTTTTTAACAATCCAATAATCTCCTCCGGTGGCATCGTTACCATATCTGCAAATCATAAATAACATATATTTTATAATTCATATATTTACACAATTTTACCATATTAATTAAATGATAATATTTATATTTTATTTTATTTTACTACAACTAGTTTAGAGTAATTTTAATTAATTAAAATAATAAAATTCATTTTTATCAAACTGACCCAACAGCAACAATAGCATGGAGACTTTGGCATCCTGCTTCAGTGTTGCAAGCTTCGTCATCATAAACTCCACTTTTGTATTTGGGGAAGCTTTTAGGAACGCAAACTCCAACTGAGGCCTTAAAAATTAATTGAAAATTAAATTTATTTTTAGTGTTATTTTTTAATATTTAAATTTTACAGGTCCGTATTGAGCAACAGCACTCATAAGATTTCCTTCATTTTGAAGCATGTAATATCCATTGATTTTTCCGAGAATTTTATTGACATCCGCTGTACAAGTTCTGGCTTGACCATCTCCACTGACATATGGGTAATCTGAATCATACTGAATTCCATTTTGTTTAATCCAGTCCCATGCATCTCCCATCCAAGCTCCATTGCAATCCTTCTTAAAGCAACTGAAATTTTTATAAAACATCACAATAAGATTTATTAGATTAATGTACTTATATTTAAGAATATTTGAATATTTACTCCACAAGCATTTGTTCGCTCAAAAAGGCCAATGTGCTAACTTTTCCATGAATGTAAATCAGTGATTCGAGGGATCCCAACTAGTTTGGCCAAAATTTAAAATTTTTAATAATTCATTTTTGAGTTATTTGAATTTCAATTATAAAATCTATAAAATGTTATTAATTATAAATTCATACGACTGAGAAAGACCAGCATGAACCGCATTGTCCTTGATCTCTAACTCCACTAATATAATTTTTTCCATCTTTATTACGCCAATCGATATTATCAGGATTATCTTTGGTGAATTTGGCTTCGAATTCTGCAGAGTTGTCGGTGTAATTTGGTCTCTTGATATTTCCAAGTCCAAGATATGCCACGGTTTCTTCGTGGGTCATGTCAGTGAATTGATTCACACCTAATTTTATGTGAAAAAGAAAAAATGGTAAAAAATAATTAAATTTTAAAACATAAATTGAAAAGGTGATCTTAATTTTTTAAATAATATTTTAATTTTACATACCTTGTTGGTAAGAATGACCAGCGGCATTGAAAGCTTCAATTTCCTTCAAGTGCTTAAGGAACGTTGTTTTCCTGTAGGATTCTTCATGGTGATTTTTGTAGGTTTTGGAATATTGAGCCTAAAATTCAAATTGTATCTATGTAAAAAGAAATTCAATATATTAATTTTAAATAGAGTTTTATATCTTGCCTTGAATTGGGCCCAAGCTAAATCTCCAGTTGGTGGAGAATCGCTTAAAAGAACGCAGGATCCGCTAGCCAAAACGGCAGCCAAAAACAAAATGGTCTTCATGGTGAGATGATTTTGAATAAAATTTTGGATTTAAAATTTTGTTTTTATACGCAAATTTTTTTGTTGATTGTACCTTGAAATGCCAACTTTTGAAATTAAGAAAATTTATTAACGGCCATTAATTTAAATTGACTATTAACAAGTGGTTTAAATTAATTTCGAATCAATTAAAGATTTTAATGGAATATTTTGGTCATTTTTAAATTTTTAAATGCTGTATCTCAATTACATAATTATTAAACATTACATTGATTTATTATAGAATTTATTTGCTTTTCATTAGTTTCATATTGTTACTTTCAATTTTAATTTAATGAACATTTTTACGTTATTTGTTATTTTGGTATGCAAATATCAATACTTATAGTATGTAAACGATTATTATTAGATTTGTAATTATTTAATTAATTATTAGCTTGAGGTTACGATGATTGTAAAACTAATTAATGAAATTAATTATATGAGCACTAGAATTACTCAAACAAACTACCCATAATTAAATGATTTATTCCATTGGTATAACCGTATAAGTCTCAATAATGGAAACAAGAATACCAATAATTAATAAAATAAAATTTTATTATGTAACTATTTAATATATGTAAAGTATGGTACTAATATAATATTTTTTACTGTTATAACTTTATTAATTTTATTAAAATCTTGAATTTTCTAAATAATTTTATATTTTTCATTTTGCGAAATATCCACTCTACATTATATTTTTACAAAAATGACCAATTAAGATGGGTACTTGTTACAACTATTATTATTTACAGAATTAAATGCGTTAACAAGCCCATGTCCAACGTGATAATTAGGAGACATCAAATCAGAAAACTTTTCCTTAACCTCTTTAGCAGATGTAGATTCACATGTCTCATTAATTGGATTCGTTTTTTGACAACATCCAGCAATTGCCATTCTTATTTCCAAATTGCCCCAATTAGGATATTTAGATTTGAGCAGAGCGGCAATTCCAGCAACATGAGGAGATGAAAAACTTGTTCCATTTTGGAGATAATAAGCGGATTCTGTTTCATACACAGGAACCGTAATGTCATTTCCAGGTGCCACAAAATCAGGTTTAAAAACTGTATTAATTGTTGACGGTCCTCTGCTGCTAAATTTTGAAATGGTCAAATTTTCATCAATTGACCCAACAGTTATAACTTTCGACAATTGCGCCTCAAAATTCAAAGTTCCGCATTGTTTATCGGCCCCTCTATTTCCACTCGCAAATATCACCACGATATTTAGTTTATCCATGATTTCAATAATTCGTAGAAATCCTTCATTATCTTTTGCATATTTAATTGGATCTTCGGAATGGTTAGTTCCTCGACTATTTTGAATTATATTGGGAGAATATTTACAAGTATATTTATAAGTCCGGACATAAAAAATGTTCATAACATGCTCTGATATTTCGAGTAGGACAATGAGATTCACTTATGCATGTTAAACAAGCAGCCCATTTGGCTCCAGGAGCCACGCCAATGTTTTACCCAACGATAACTCCTGCGACGCTGGTTCCATGCCCGAACACATCCCGGGGAAATTTAGAATTCTTATCATTTGGGTCAAACCATCCATATTCTCCGAGATAATTGTCTTTTAATTCTTCGTGGGTGTATGTAACTCCTGTGTCAAAAATTGCAACGCGGACATCTTTCCCAGTTATTCCTTGAGCCCAAACTTTATCCGCTTCGATGGTTTGAATTCCCCAAGGTAGTGAAGATTTTGGAATTTCTGTTGTTGTTGTTATTGGTTTCTTTGTTGTTGTAGATGTTGTAGTTGTTGTTGTTGTTGTTGTTGTTGTTGTTGTTGTAGGACGAGTTAAAATAACAAAAAGTTCATTCCTTGGTTTACATCTTCGATTCTTTGGTCTGCAAGGTCGATTTGGTCCTCTTTGACGAACTTCGGGAAGATATTGTGCCCGTTTGGTTTGTTGGTTTAAAAATTGAAGCAGAAATTTTAAAGCATTCGGATTAAATTGGCCCGATTCGGAAGTTGATGCTTGTGTTTCTTGTTTTATTCTGCTAACAGGATTGGAGAGTTCTTCTTCAGAGATATATTTAACATTGGAAAGGTTGGAAAGAAGATACAAAATTGTTGAGTTTGCATTTGAAATGAAAATTTCATTCGATATCCAAAAACTTTTATATTGAGGTGAATATTTTTCTAAAATGCTTTTGGCTTCTTCTTGGGATTCACTTGCTTGGGATTGTAATTCAAAAACTGTATTTCTAATTAATTCGTCATTTGGAATATTATTGCGATAATCAGAAGCTTTGGTGGTAATTGAATTATTATTTATAAATATCACACAGATATTTGATGTCGCATTTTCTTTTTCATATATTTTTAATAGTGAAGGGGAGATTTTAGATGAAATAATAAAATGTAGAAAGGATGCCAAAAATATTAAAATCGTTGATTTCATTATGAATTTTTTTGGGAATCTTTACACTTGTAATTTAAACTTTAATGTCTTTAATTAAATAGGCATTAATAGTAAAATATAAATACGTAGATAGCTTTATATATAGTAAAATCATAGAGTTTAATGCTAATTTAAAATAAAACTAATATATTCAGTAAAATTATTCTTTTCTATCACTTGTAATTTAAATTAAATATTAGAATTTCAAATAAATTAGTAAATGTGCAATTAAAATAACATTAACGATAAATATTACATCAGAACCCATCGGTTATTAAAAATTCCCTCTTATTGTTAATGACTGATGCAGAAAACATAAATAATTGATATTATTTTTTGATTTTAATAAAACATTTAAAAATATTAAATAAATATTACATAGAAATTTAGGCTAACATATCGCTATCTTGTAAAATTGAGGCTCCATGGAGCACCATGGTGCTCCATAAAGTGAAATTTCGCTCCATGCAGTTTTCTTTGTAAATTTCCCTATCTTATAAAATTCCGCTTCATGGAGCACCATGTTGCTCCATGGAGCGAAACTCCATGGTGCTCCATGCAAAAAAACTCCATGTTGGTAAAAATCG
>JAQGBZ010000414.1:0-51637 GCA_034687125.1 Neelides folsomi
AATAATAAAAATTTAATCTAAATAATTAAAATTAAATCTAAAAAACCATGGGTCCCATTCGATTTACTGGTAGTTTACTATAATTCAATATAATAAGTATAAAGTTACACAGGTATTTAGGTATATGGTATGTACTTTATATGTTATTATCACCTATCATAAATAGAACACAAAATGGTTTTTCTTACTATACTTATTGTTAATTGTTACTGATACCAAATACAACCCATATTATTCGAAAACATAAAACACATGCCTAATAGTATATGATTAATATGTACATATACTTATAATTGTGTCCATTTTAAAACGAGTGAGTGCTATTCTAATCACAACCACAATTAAGTGAAAGTAGATTCATCTATAAAAAATTATTATTAGTTTATCAGTGCCCAAATACATATTATGAAATTGGAAATTCATAAAATAATATTTCATGACATTCATTCTTAATAATTTAACTAATGCCAATGAATTATAAGTCTTATAAACTTCTATATAAATAAATATTAAATATACAATGCGAACTTACAATAAAATCCTTCATTTTTTATTCATTTTGTTTTTAAATATAAACTCTTATAAATCTGTGAAAAACAAGCATTTAAAACGAATAAAAGGATTACCAGTGAAGTTAAATTCACTATGTGAAGTATTCAATATTGGTAAGATATAATAGTACATAATTACCCACAATATAATATAATCTGTTTATAATCTGATTACCTGTTTATTATATATAATTTGTATGTCAAGAAATTTATAAATTATTGTGAGTACCTACATATTTCCAAATTTCAAAAAGCAAAGAGATTAAAATTAAGAAAAATCTTTGATAGAATGATACAGTATACAGTACAGTACACCATATTCAGAATTTATGCATTATGCTTGTACGCACACAATGTATTTTATAATAATAGTTGTTTCTTAAATGCAAAATTAATAAGCTATTAATCTACAGTGCATATTAGACATCCTTAATAAATATGTTAAGTATACAAAATAAATACTAGCCATACAGTATATGCAATATTATTATTAATTACACCTAATTAACATATTTAACATAATTAATATACAAAAATTGCCTATTTGTGTTCAAATAGGCAATATTGTATATCGTGTATATTTATAATATAATCATTATTCAAACAGGTAACAGGTATTTATTTTATACGATTGTATGTATGTTAAGCGCATTAGAGTCAGTGTGAACATTTGAGTGGTTTGCCTTAATGGCCTTTGCATTCATTAAATACAAAGATATATAAGAATGGGGTGGGAACATTGAGGTCCAGTAGGAACTCAGCTTCCAATACGGAAGTATCAGATCTTGTTTGTTCATTTTATTCAACTATTTATCTTCACAAGCTGGTCTTAAGTTAATTATGTCGATATTACTTAAATATGGTGTGATTTTGATACTTTTTGTGTGGGCGACGAAAGGAAAACCGGCCGACGATTCAGCATCAAATTCTGGAAAAGAGCAAGAGCAAGCAAAAGAATATTTAAATTCTTTAGAATCGCGTTACTCTGAAGCTTGCAATATTGCAACAACAATTCGGTAAAATCAAATTACACAAAAAACTTTTCAAATTTAATGTTCAATTGGAAATTGATAATATGCAGATACAACAAATACTTAAGTTGTATTTTATATTGGTAATACCTGTACTAATGAGTAAAGACATTAAAAACATTGTTTTACATATGTACTTTAGATGGTCTTATATTACAAATGTCACTGATGAAAACGAAAAAGCAAATGTAAGAACTCATTATTATATAAAAATAAAATATCATTATTATTTCCAATAAAACTTCCCCCTTTTTTAAATAAGCATAAATAAAATAAAAATATCTAATTAATTACATAAACATTTATTTATTTGTTTGTTTATTATATGGCATAAAAATAAATTTACATTTTATTATGTATGTTATTTTAATTTTTCTTATGTGCTTAATCTAATTGAATTTCAGACGGATGCATCTAACGTTTTTTCGGCGTTTCAATCTAACATTCAAAAGGAAATTCGAGAGCGATTTCCCAACTGGAAAATTTTTACAGATCCAGACTTGAAAAGGCAATTTCAAAATTTGGCCATTCGTGGCCCTTCCACAATGCCAAAAGAGAGAGTAGATAAGGTCAGTGTTTTAATCTCAATCAGTATCAGAAGTTAGAACTTTTACAGGAATAAAAGAATAGAAAAATATATTGGTATAGTAGAAGGAAAATGCATTTAATGTCCCAACGACCCGCAAAAGTTTCGTTTTCTCATCTGCCGGATATTTGCATACACGAATAATATTCGCATTACATTATTATTCATGAAGATTCTTATTCATGATAATTCGGCACAAAAGGATATAAATAAAAGTTTTTTGACATTGACAATGTAAGGCCGGATTTTCATTTCAGACTCCTCCTTGAATGGAACAATTGTTACATTGAATCTGGTTAGGTTATTTAATCCGCTCCTATTCTATGGTATAGGTAAATGAAAAATACAACAAAAGTCATGAGCATGTTTTAAATCATAATATAAGTAATTAGTGATGATATATTTGTATATAGAATTGTGATCTGTTGGTTTACATAAAAAATATTAGCCTTAAACTTATCGTTAGTTGTGAACAAGGTTAATTAGATGAATTTGTAATTATTGTAAGAATTCATTAAAATGTATCATAGGTATCATAGGTAGACAAGACATAACTTTTTACATTAGGATAGGATTAATAATGAAATACATAATGCCAGGCATACATAATTGCAACCATTACATATTTATAAGGTATACAAGTAAAGTACTATACTCATACTAAGTATGTACATATCGGATATTTATATATTTGTTTCATGGAATAAGTTATTGAAATGATTCATACTGTATTCTTTTCTCTCGCCCGTTATTTCCCCGAAGGTCTGAACTTAATTTAGGAGAAACCCCATCTTAATGGGAAGGTTAATGAGTCTAACGAGGAGTTAATTTAACCTATAATGTATGTATATTTGCAGATGAACGCACTTCAAACTCAAATGGAATCTTTATACGCAAAGGCAACGATTTGTGAATACAAAAATCCTGAAAAGTGTAACCTTCGACTTGAACCAGGTTAACTTTTAGAGATATCCCATTTGGAAGTTTTCAAATGAGAAACATTTTAAGCTATGACATGAATATACTTATATTATTAATGGACCGTCTAAATTTTCTGTATTTTATTATGTTAGTAAAATATTGATTTATGTATTCAATATAACTAGAAATTACCGAAAAGCTGAAAACATCTAAAGATTTTGATGAACTCTCCTATTACTGGACCGCATGGCATGATGCTATAAACAAAGTTGTCTCACCGGAAGACTACGAACAATTCGTGGCGTATCTGAATGAATATGCAAATGCAAATGGTATGAGATCCAAAGATTTATTGAGAAGTTTCACATTCTCTTAACAGGATTCAATGACATGGGCGACCTTTGGACGGTTTCATATGACGATGGAGTCGATGGCTTCTCTGCCCAGAGTTTCAAGATTGAAATGGCAAGGCTCTGGAGTGAACTCAAACCAATTTATGCCAAACTCCACGCATATGTTCGAATGAAGCTTCGAGGGTCAAGTGAAGATTTCAAAAGGACAATCAAAAGATACGGGTATCTTCCTGCTAACATAATGGGGAACATGTGGAGTCAAGACTGGTCAACATTGGAAAAGTCAACTAAACCTTTCCCCAATGCTCCTTCGCTTGACGCGACAAGTGCCATTAAAGCTGAGGTTGGATATAAAAATTATCTCATCAATAGTTACAATTTAATGTCATTGTTGCTCGTGTGCCAAATTAAATTCTGGTTTCTTAATCCTTCGACTTACTTCAATTCAAGTTTGAGATCATTTTTATTTCACACTAAACATGTAGAGACGTGTGTTTTATGAAAATATATAAAAGTGTTTGTTATGTCAATGCATTTTATACTAATTAAAGTTAGTGTTTTTATGTAATGCTGCATTAAAATTGCATCCTTTTTATTGGCTTTATCTAGGGCTACACTGCAAAGCGGATATTCGAAGAATCGGACAAGTTCTTTGAGGGTCTTGGACTTTTAAAAATGACTGACTCGTTTTGGGAAAAAAGTATGTTGGAGAGACCAGAAGGACGAGAAGTTGTTTGTCATGCTTCAGCAGAAGATTTTTGTATGGGAAAAGGGAGCAAAGACTTCAGGTTACTCAGCTTTTTAACACCCATACATGTTTCACTACGACGAAAGCTAATTTATTGATTCTTTATTCAAAAATAGAATTAAGCAGTGCACAGAACCTAACATGGAGCACTTGGTAATTGATATAGACGTTTGATCCAGTTGTACTATTATTAACGAAGATCAAACCAATAATTTTAACGAACTTAATTTTATCTTTAGGTGACAGCTCATCATGAAATGGGACACATTGAATATTTTATGCAATACCAAAATCAACCGTTAGTACTTAAAATGACATGCTTACATAGTATAAATAATCATTGCGATCTTAAAACAAAGGTTCGTTTATCGAGATGGGGCAAATCCTGGATTCCATGAAGCAATTGGCGACGCATTAGCATTAGCTGTAACAACGCCGAAGCATCTTCAATGTTCACTGAAACTTAAAATGGGCTTGGATTCATTATGTCATAAAGAAGAAAGCGGTAGCGTTTACAAAGTTACGGAAACGGATGTGAATTTTCTTTACAGAATGGCCCTTGAAAAGGTAATTAAGAGCTAAAGAATTTATTTAAGAAATTAAATTATTAAATAAAGCATACGGAGCTTTACCCCACTGTCATAAAAATTCACTTGAACTTTTTATGTTTATAAAAAATTAGATTTACATTATTGATTATTACAAGTTATTTTCATTTGAAATCTACGATCTTGATTTACCTATTTTCAACGGAAAAACACATTTCTCCTTATCTTAATCCCCATATTTTTAATGAGTTAATTGGAATTGGAGTTGTTGGAATTTTCATATTTCAAATATGAAATTAAAAAGTGCGACAAAATAAGAAAATATAGAATAGGCATTCATACAAATATAATTAAAGAACTATGCGGTGGTAGAGCATAAAAATACAATATCGCATAAATTGTTAATTACTTAAATCATAAATCGACTATTAAACATAATGTTTGGATGTTATATTCTATTCATAAAATCCGTGCAGGTGAGTTTGAAAAACCCGCACATAATTTCCAGAGATAGATTTTATGAATAGAATATAGTTATAGTTAATGGGTTAATATTAAACTGCCCAATGATTAAATAACTTTGCCCAATGAAATAAATTATTTTGCCCAATTAGTACTTTTGCCCAATATAAATGAGCCAATAAATAAGTAGTAATGCCCAAATCAAGATTTTTCCAGAAATTAAAGCATTGTATATAATAAAACTATTGTATATTAAAGTACTATAATTATTCCCTATGTCACAAAAATCCTCTGTGTTGACCAATCTTTGATCAAAGAATTTGCAACAAAGATAATGAATTGATTCCGTTTTAAATATAATTATCTCTTGAGATTTGCATTTTAATATGAGGATCTACTTTAACGGGCAATTACGTGAAAATTTGCAATCATACAAAATTTTCTCTCCGGCTTCCGTCTGATATTTTGTTGAGTTTCTCCATTAATAATACTTTATAATAATTTTATAATGGTTTAATATATTTTTTTAAATATTTATCCCTTGATTATGAGATTTTGTTTTCTAAAAGTGTTGTTAATTAATAATTACTGGAGTGATATGGCTTGAATGTCATATACAGATAGATATCAAGTTCAATTTTATATGAATATCATGTATTATCTCAATACTTATCCAAATGGTAGATAGTTTCTGGAAAAATCTTGATTTGGGCATTATTACTTATTTATTGGACATTTGGCACATTTATATTGGGCAAAAGTACTAATTGGGCAAAATAATTTATTTCATTGGGCAAAGTTATTTAATCATTGGGCAGTTTAAATGACACCCATAGTTAATCATATATTCAAGATAATTGTAGAATAAATCCTATTATTATAAAAATACATTTATATGTATAATAATGTATGACATATATTTCAGTTTGCTTTCTTTCCATTTGCAATTTCAATGGACACTTGGCGCTTCGATGTTTTCTCTGGGAAAGTAAAGAAAGAAGATTATAATAAACATTGGTGGAACCTTCGGAAAGAGAATCAGGGAATTGTTCCTCCAACTCAAAGACCTGATGATATGTTTGACCCAGCGGCTAAATACCATATCCCTGCTAATGTCGAATATATAAGGTTTCACAACCTTAAATAATTTATACCACTTTGAAACTTAAATTCCTAATTGTATTCTTATTCTTAATGTAAGACATTAACGGTTTTCATTAATGTTGTTTTTAGATATTTCATCAGCCATATACTGCAGTTTCAGTTTTACGAATCAATGTGTATCGCAGCAGGTGAATACAACCCTGATGATGTAAATTCTAAGCCTTTGTTCTCTTGTGATTTTTCTGGAAACAAAAAAGCAGGAGAAATGTTTGGGTAAAAATTACATTTGTAGTAGTACCACATATTACAGGATGTAATAGTATAACAATAACTGCAATGATAAACTACTTAATATTGAAGGATAAAGTGTCCGACTTTTAATTTTTTACATTTCTTTGGCTGTCAATTAAGTAACAAGTCCAACCCAATGATGGGAAACTTGTCAAAAGTGTCCAGGCTATCACGTACAATCATCCCATTAATAAATATAAATGCTAGTAGTTTTTTTGAAAACTGAAAAACAAAGGCGGACACTTTATCGTCATTAATTGTAAGTAATTGCAAATAAATTTATTTATTTCAATAGGGAAATGATGAAATTGGGATTTTCTAAACACTGGCCAGAAGGTAATACATAAACCGAATTCATTTATGTAAAAATTATATAAAAGTATAACACGAAAATATTTTTTGTTATTTAATTTAGCGCTAAAAATTCTCACGGGTAGCGAGAAAATGTCAATGAAGTCTCTTTTGAATTACTTCCAACCTTTATTTGATAAAATTGATAAAGAATTGATCGAAAACGAAGAAGTTCCATGCTTTGGAAGTACGAATTTCTTTAATTCTCTATATATGTTACTTTCTATTTTCACACACAGTATTACAATTACAATCATCTTATGATTTTATTTATTTACATGAATAGAGGACTGCGAAGGTTTCGCAGAGAAATATCTACAGCAAGTTTTCGAACAAAGAGAAGGGAAATTGTGCAATGAAGCTGTTGTTGCTAGTTGGGATCAAGCTACAGATACTACAAATACAACAGCAGAAGACCTTAGTATCAAAGCGAGTCTCAAATTATCTAGTTTCATAAATACAGAGTGGAAATCAACGACAAGTCAATTCGACTATGCCAATTTCACAAATCCACTCACTAAAAGGCAATTAAAATTTTTAAATTTTGTTGGAACGTCTGCACTCGAGGAGAAGGATCTTGAAAGGGTAAATTAAACTATTCGATTATTAAAAAATTGTGAGTAAACAAAATTTTAGAAGTAACAATGTATAACTTTTCAGTTTAACAAAATAACAGTCGAAATGAGCAACATATATGGACAGGTAAAATATTGATAATGAATAATGTTTCTAAATATAATTGGATAAAACATAAGAGAATGGTTTTAAATTTCTTTGAATTTAAAAAGGCCAAAATTTGCCCATATGAAAATAAGGATTGTGATATCAAATCTGAAGGTTTATCTCTGACTCCAGGTAAAACCAATTTAAAAAATCATGAACTAATATTATTAAACATTGCTTCATATTTTATAATAATTCATTTATTGCAGATATTGAAAAAATTGTTGGAGGTTTGGAAGACTACGATGAATTGAGTTACGTGTGGGAAGCTTGGCGAGATGCATCTGGGAAGAAATTAAAAAATATTTACAATGAGTATATTAATTTGAGCAATAAAGCTGCAGCCCTAAACGGTAATTTTTGTAAAATATTAAATAATTTTTATATAATTATAATCATATATACTCTCCAGACGCTGAGCCAATGCATTTCGTGGGTTTTGAATTTGAATTAGAGTTACATAATTTTAATTGCTATAGATTAAAATTATAATGATCTTATTCAAATTCTAAAACCCGGGAACTGCATTGGTTCGTCGTCTGGAGAGTAAGTCTAAGCTAAATGTAAATTAGAGTAAATTGAATAAATTCATTTATGGTAAAAGGTTATCCGGACATGGGAGAATTTTGGGTTGTTTCTTACGAGAGTGACACGTTCAAAAAAGATATGGAAGATACATGGAAAGACATGAGTGATATGTACAAAAAACTTCATGGCTATGTTCGTTTCAAGTTGTCCAAAAAGTTTCCTCAAATTGATGTCAATAAACCACTACCAGCTCACATTTTAGGGTTTGTATCTAATTCTAAATATATTGCTAATTTCATTAAATGGATCAATAATCCCCGTTTTATGGTTGTATTGTTGAATTACATAATTTATTAGATTATATTTAATAAATTTAAAAATAATTTAATTATTCAGAAACATGTGGGGTCAAACATGGGAAAACGTTTATAAAGTAATCGATGATCATATTCCTATACCTAATTATCAAGTTTAATAGTATTGCTCATACAGATATTTATTAATGATAAAGAGATCTAATTAGCTTAAATCGTGTTTTAGTATGTCGTACCGTTCCCTGATTCTACAATATTTGACATCACTGAAAGTTTAAAAAATGTAATTTTATACATAACATACTACTTTTTATCAATGCAATGCATTTTTAACGTAGTTTAATATAATAATAAATAACCTTTATATTTTTTGATGCATAGAATTTTACGGATGACAGTGATGGAGTTTATGAAATGTTTGAGGTGGCAAACAAATTCTTCACCGACTTGGGCCTAAGTGATATGTCAATGTCATTTGGACCAAAGGCTATGATTGTCAAACCAAAAAATAAAGTTCCAATTTGTCATGCTTCTGCTTGGGACTTCTGCGATAAGTCAGATTACAGGTAAAACACATCTATAAAATATGTATTATTTATGTATGTTTGTGTAATTAATTTGTATTGTAGGATATGATATCGAACAAATTAATAATAAATGATTTTGCTTTTCATTTAAGGATTAAAATGTGCACAGGAGTTAAAATGGACGATTTTAGTAAGATTATAAAAATGCTAACCTTTATTATTAAATATTAATTGTCAATCCTGTTATTTAATATAAAAAATTTGTTTGCAGTTACGATTCATCATGAACTTGGTAAAAGAAATTAAACAACTTTTTTATGTAAATTTAAATATTTTAATATAGCGTTAAATTTAATCGATTACTTATAAAGGTCACATTCAATATTTCATCAATTATAACAACAAGCCAAGTACTTTCAGACAAGGAGCAAATCCAGGTAAAATACAATATTTATAATTTAATTGTAAAGATTTCATCTTGACTATTATTAAAAGAATTAAAACTAATCACTTGAGTACCAACTTTCTACATTTCAGGCTTTCACGAAAGTATTGGTGACTTGATCAGTGTAAATTGACTACAATATATACTGTTTAAAAATTAAAAATGAATCTTAATTTTATGAGTTTGAATATATAGTTGAGCGTCAATACACCGAAGCACATGCAAGAAATTGGCCTTCTTGAAAAGGGCACAGTTGTGTCTCGCGAGTCCACACTCAATTATTTAATGAAACAAGCTTTAGATAAAGTAATTTCTTACTTATAAAACTAATTTATTTATACTTACTTATGTATATGACCTCATTTAATACTAACTAATCCTATTAAATACGAGTATTTATACATGTATCATGGAGGGTATTTTTAATTATGTTAGATTGCCTTTCTTCCATTCGGATTTCTTATCGACTCATATAGATGGAAAGTTTTCTCTGGGGAAATTCCAAGAGAAAAGCTTAATTATCACTGGATAAGAATGATGTATTTTGAATTAATTATAATCATTGATCATTCATTCATTCGTTGAATTATGTATTTAAACTTAATATTTCGTTACAGAAATGAATTTCAAGGAATTGTCCCTCCAGTCAAAAGGACAGAAAGTGGTATGATGTTTTGGAAATGATTTTAGACTCTTTATCTTATTTATGTCTTAAATAATAAATAATTACAGATTTTGATGCTGGAGCTAAATATCACGTTCCTGGAGACACGCCGTATATTCGCTACTTCTTTAGCTTCATTCTTCAATTCCAATTGCATAAAGCTCTTTGTGAAACTGCTGGCCAATATCCTGCTAACCCTCTTTACGACTGTGACATTAACAAAAATCAAGAAGCAGGAGAAAAACTCAAGTGCGTTATACATCATGAAACAATACTTTACTTATAAGCCAACACACCAATTAAAACTGAAACTACAATTGTATGCCATACAATTTGTATGGAATTACTGTAATAATATTGAGAATTGTATTTTTAATATAGGAAAATCCTCGAAGCTGGTTCTTCACAAAGATGGCAAGATATCCTTAAAGAATCGATTGGACAAGATAAACTTGACTCATCCGCAATCAAGGAATACTTCAGTCCTCTAATCACCTTTCTGGATGAAGAACAAGCAAAAGAGAATTATCCAATTGGATGGGAGAATGACGTTTTTGAGCAATTTTATACTCCAGAATCTGCATAGTGTATGTATCTTAAGTGGCATGCAACTCTCATCCTCGACTGAATTTTCATTTGCCTGACTCGGCATTTTATTTATTTATTGTATTTTACTCAGGAGCTCGATCTATACTTACCTATAAATTCAACACAAAAAATATCTTCGTGTGGTAACAAATTGAGAAAATTATTTTAACTTTTCATTGTTTAAACACAATTATGCTCTGTATAATAATGTTTAGCAAGTGGTATTTTATGGAAAGTAGAGTAGGAAAATAGTTTTGTTATTTTAGAATTTGTATGAAAGAGGATGCGGAGAATAATTGATATTAAAAAAGAGGAAGTTAGTATTGCTTCACGTGTTTGTTAACTACTTTTATTCGTGGGAAGACAATTTTTTAAGACATCATGAACATTGAATAAGGTATTCACTTATGATGATGGATGATAATGTTTATTCTCTTAATGATTAATTGATTACTCCTTATTGGTTCTTAATAAATACGAGTCATTTCCACATCCATTTCTCGGGTCTATCAATGTTATTTTTCTTAATTTTCCTCAATGAACATTTTTCTATGGCCAATCAATTGTTAACTCTCCAGCCGAACCGGATCATAACTTTCATATTTAATACATTTTAACTATTTTTTAGTCATAGGTAACATTCTTCTCTATTACAATCTCTTTATTGTATAACAGCATCATAGTTGATTTTGTCATTCTTAAATAATTTTTATTTTAACAATATTACGATTCTCATCTTAACGACTCTATGCATCTACCGCACAATACAGACTTCACATATTTCTTAACCTGTTTGAATTCAACGTAGTAAAATAATCGATATTTTTACTTTTATAATATTATTTAGGTATAAGGTAGGAATTCGACTGCTCAAATACATTTTTTATTCATACATAATAGAGAATAATATAGATTACTTAAAATATAATTAATATCCGTCTCATCTCTCCACCTATCTCTATGTTACACGTAATAATACAGAGACATGTTACATCAACAAATGAATCATTGTTAGCTACACAGTAATATAATATATTGTATCATCAGATTCTTCGAGCTGTCAGAAGAGAGGTGAATGGGAGAGAAAGAAGGAATCTCGATTTAATAATAAAAAATAAAATGAATCCAGTAAGAAATGTTCCTCTTTCACATCCCTCGCTCTTCATAGAAGTATTTGTAGGTCATCCTGGTTATTAGAGAGACAAATACGAAGGTCTTTTTCTCATAGATGAGTCTAGATGACGAGGAAACCAAAAACGCATTGAAATATTATTTCACCCTTCATGGGGAACATTTGCAAGAAAAATACAATTTTGCAAAAACGAGTTCAAGAAGGGAAAAAGACAATTGAGGTGTACAAAAATGAAGGAGACGAGCAAAAAGAGAGCAAACGCAAAGTGGGGGTAAAAGGTAAAATAGACAAAAATTTTCTCTTGCACAGAACTCGATCATCTTCTCTCATTAAAAAGGCCAAGTGTGAGCGACGAGATTCCAATTGATTAATTTTCTAATACTACATATTATTATTATTATAGTATAGTAGAATTATTACTTTCAATAGTATTTTTAATGATTCACAATAATTATTTTGATTATCAATTTTGTAGTATGTAATTAATTATCTAATATTAATGCTGTCTAATCTCCATCTCGTTCAAGAGTCAATTGTCGGAATAAGTTTGTATTTAGCAAGGTTAAACATTAAAATATGTTAGCCACAAACTATTTTTTCTACGATAAAGGAGTTAGTTAAATAGTTGAGAATAGTATTAGTAAAAAGTATAATATTAGTCGAAATACATAGATAGTAAAGATAAAAATTACGTCTTTTTACAAGAAGGCATAAAAGTGAAATATTTAGTCATACTTTAAATATTATCGAGAAAGCAAAAGTTGATTATCTGTAATTTACTAAACATAAAGAACTAGAGATGACAATTAAACAGACATAGATCCCCTTGTTAAACATTTGAATAAAAATTGTGTTTATAAATTCATTTAGTCCTTACATTAATTCCCGACCTTAAAGATTCTAAATTTTGTATTTTAGTATTTTGTAGTTTGATTAATATAATACAGGGAATGATGACAATTATAGACTGGGTTAGAGAGCTTGAAAAGACCATTAGCTAATAGAGACTAAGCAGTAGTGTTTGTTTGTAGAAGAGTCAAGCGACGAGAAGGGCACCAGCTATTTTCCTCATACCATTTCGCTCTCGAGGTCGGAGTCGAGGTCCTTTCCTACGAGGGAGCCATTGGGGTCCTTAAAGGGCGTCGTCGGGCCTGTCACACCATGCGCTCTTTGAGAGTGAGGATTGAGCTTAGGGACTCGTACCTAGGTCGCCAGATGAAGAAGACTCCGTGAACGACGGCGTTCCCTCTGTCCATGTCGGGGTCGCCGTGGATCGCCCACGGTCCAAACCTTGAGGAGAGCGCGGATGGCGAAGGCCCGAACTCACTCCGGATGTTGTGCTCGATGAGGCAACAGAGAGGTTCGACCTCGTGACCGTCTGCCGAGTTTCCACGTATACCTCGGAGATGCTCACAGGTTCAGAGGAGTCGTGGTGGGGAGAAGGGCGGGGACTGAGATTCCAAGCTACTACCCCGCCAACCCTCCCTTCTCGGAATACTGGCGGGGAATTGACGGGCTGGGAATTACCCTCCACTCCTAAACAACATTAAAAGTCTCATCATCTCCCGCCAAAGATCCTCAGTTCTACAACAACGCCCGTTCTTCAATCCTACAGTTAATACTCGAGAATTCACTCGATACTTTGGCATTGACAACTTTCAGAAACTCAAAACATGAACTATGCATTATATTTATACAAACTAAACGCACATCAACATTTTCAATTAACGATAGTATAGCTATCAATCCTACTATATTAATACTACCATAATAATAACCACAGCCACATTTAACATACCAAATTAAAATAAATGACATCAGTAAGAATGATGTTACAGGTGGTTTTATCTACCACTGAAGTTAATACAACCTAAAACTAAATTCTAAAAATGTTACTACCTAATAATATCCGCAATATTCAATGCCTAATACAGTTTGAAGGCCTTCATTAAATAAAAATGATGCAAAAAGCATTAATTATGTATTAATATACATACTTCTACTTATATAAATAAATAGATCATTTAAAGTCTTGCGTAAATGCAATTTCTAAAGACAATTTGTACATTGTTCATTAAATACGTAATTTAGCCCGCTAATATTTTACTAAAAAGAAATTATAATAAATTATAGATGCATTAATTTATTAATTCACTCGAAAATACAATTTGAATAATCGTACATTGTGGTAAGTAGTTATCTATCAAGATTGTATCTAATATTTACTACGTAATTTGGTAAGAATTGTACAGAGAATGAGAGAAGACGAATAGCGTCGAGAATGAAAGAATTTTTTTAAAGCGAGAAAAAAGCAGGCGAAGCTTGAAACTAAATGGGGGAAAGATCATCGATGAAATCATAATTTACACGAGGGATGAGAGAGTTGACCTTTTCCATGTCCCGAGCTCGGCGGCCCGCTGGGCGGATCAGGTGTTTTTTTCGGAGTTCTCGGTGGGACAGGTGGCGGGACTTTTCCTCTATTCATACTCTGCGGTCTAGTCTCTTTGCTCAGAACGGCCGGGTAGACAGGTGGTGGTTGAGACGCCGATTCTCCTTCGCTCTTCTCTCTTTGGAACATTCTCGGTGCGACCGCCGGAGGTTTCTTGGCCTTTTCCTCTTCATTGGGAATCTTTGGGTCGAGATTGGGCGGCGGACTTTTCGGTGACATCACCAGCGGGGGACTCCCTGCAATTTACATGTAAGCCCTAAAAGCCCCAGCATCCTCCCTCATCAAAGAGGTCGTCTTTCAAGGAGGGCAGAGTGAAAGATGAAAAGAGTGAAAGCAGAGACTTCCCTTGCCCAAATACATTACATTTACCAGATACAAAATCCCCATAATTTCCTCTTCCTTTTATGATTTCATTAAAGATAAAAGCTTATTTTCTATTACAAATTTTACCCTTTTCATAAAAATGTTCAAACTCCCTCATTGCCTACTTCCTTTTCAATTTTTATTATATCAAATTCTACACTCACGTTAATTCTAAATGGACTTTTACTTGAAATCACATTTAAAGATTGTCCTCAATAGATTTATTTCCAGGAAAATTGTTACCTAAAAAGAATTTTTCATTTAAAATTCAATTTCCTGTCCCTAAAAGTCTTAAAAGCATGCAGGACCTAAAATTTCCTTACAGAATTAGATTATTAGGCATAAAGACCTTCCTGCTTTGTATCTTTTACGCCTTGTCAATGTTGTCGATGACGGAAATTAAATTAAAATGGAAGGTTAAAATAACCATACCTGCTGAGTTCGTGTCTTGGCTTTCAGTGTGATCTCCAGAAGGCCTGGATTTTGTCGGCGGCCTTTTCTTCGAAGGAGAATGTTTAAGAGCTGTAAAGAAAGATGATCAGAGGTCAAAATTTCAAATGTGGAAATATGAAAAACATCGAGCCATGATGAAATCCAAAATAAGTTTGAATAGGTAGGTAATTATCCACATCCATGTGTTGGCATTAAACAATATATTGGGTAAATGGTGAGTCTATTAGGATATTAATAATGAATCCTTTAAGGAGCAAATTGACTATTCAAATGGTAAAAACAAGCCATTGAACGGAAATCGGCGAAGGAAATGAAAAAGGAAATGGAATACTCTGAAGCAAAATTAAAATGATATTTATTTTATTGAGGATTAAATACTGAAGGAGCCCGAAGCTTTTTTCAAACTAGACAAAATAAAATAGAAAGGCTACACAAACTATAAATTAACGGAATAACAGAAAACTTGTAAAATACACTCATAAATCATAAATAATGAACTAGGTATATGTACTATATATTAAAATCAGTAATGTATAACTAGGAAATAAATAATAAACTAGTAATTAAGAGCTAAAGCTAATCAGGGCTTGGTCGCTCGTATTTCTCGAAGAATAAAAAAGTAAATATTTGTGCAGATTAATTTCCACCAAAGCCCCATTTGTATTATATTTATCTGTGTGGGAGAAATTAAATTAGGGAGAGGCGATTGCGAGGAAATTAAAAAGAAGCGAGAGGAAAAACGAATTTGGTAAATCGTGTGCATGTAGGCGTGTGGGCGGTGTGAGAAGCAAAGAGGAATAATCTCATATGGAGAGTGTACCTAAAAAGGTGGAGACCAGGTTACGGAATTTACGATGGTTCCCTTTGACCTCGGGTAAATCCACTATATTTGTTAAGAATACGAGTGTAGACGGAAGAATCAATCAGCGTCAGGACAAAAACAAGAGAAAAATCATCCACATTTCAATTCATCCCACACAATTAGTCATTTTTTAAACTATAGGTTGAAGTGTTAGATTGAAAAAAATATTGTGATTTATAAGGCTCCCTGGTTTGAGCCATGCTCTTGATATAAATCTTATTTATATAAATAAATTGAATATAAAGTTTCCGTTTAGATTTACGGCACCAGCATTTCGCAATAGTTTAAATAGAAAAATACGTTCATTACCATACATAGTTTAGATAAAAGAATAAAGACTTTGCAAGAAAAGTTCTCGAAATACAAATACTTGAGAGACAATTCCAAAATACATGTAATAGTGAAAGACAGATAGTTTGCAGCAAGAATGGAACGACTTTCTTTCGAGAGCATTTTTCTTGGAATTATAGCCGACAGTTTGACATTAAAATTGTAAGTTTAACTATTCGATAAACGGTAATCACATCATGCATTTTAAATGTTTTAAATCGACATATTAGTCTTTTTAACTTGTAACTCCTTTAAAAATAATCGCTCAAGTGATTGTAAAATATTATAGAATTGGCTTAGAATTTAATTTCATTAGTTAACTTGATTATCAACACGCTTTTTATATAAATTTAAAAAATATTGGTTATATAATCTTTTATATTAAATACATTAAACACGATATAAATGGTCTTTTCTACCCATAGGAAAACGTTCTGAATAAGGGTCTATTTAGTTCGGTTTCAGCTTACGTGAGGGAATTTTTCGAAATACACTCTTGGACATAAAATTCATGAACCGCTCCGCGTAGAACCCAGGTCGGTGAACAGAAACAGTATCCTGAAACAAAAGGCATTATAATTAAACACAACTTGTAAAATACAGAGGGCCATGTTCTAATATATTTTTAATAACTTCTCGTTTCCCTTAATGACTACAACCATTTTGTGAGATTATCTAATTGATCAATTAGTAACTATTAAGTCATTATGATTACGCATTACATTTGGGAATTAATCGTAGGTACATTAGATCATTTAGAATGTAGGCATTGTTAAATGGAACTCTCACGTTTCCTGAATGACCATTATTAAAAATGTAACTCCACTCGAGAGGAAACACCAAATGAACCAATTGAACTCACCCCATCATGAATCATAGCTTTGAAAATATGCTCCAGTTTCTTGTTAAGTCGGTAGCTCTGTAGAATGTCAATAAGGCCGAGGAAAAGAAGGAGCCGTTCGCCCTTCGCATTTCTCGCTGGAATTCCGCCGGGAGGAACATCGTCATCAGCATCGATCGGTTCACTGTCTGCCTGAATGCTTTCAAGAGCTGTTGAGTGGGCGACCAACTTGTGCCGATTGATCGATTTACTCCGGCTGAGCCCAGTTCCTGGAGTGAATTCCAAATCCTCGTCCTCCTCGTCGCTGTCCATCATTTTCGCTCTCCTCTCCTGAAATCCATTCAATTTATTCAACACCCGCAACATAAACTAACTACTCCACTTCCAGAAATCGATCGTTGTGTCATTGTATAAATAGAACCGATTTAAGCACAAATCTCTCACCACTTTTTCTTTGGCTGCTATATCTAGATTGTGGATCCCAACAAGGAGAGAATAGTCCATGATTTTGAAGCTTTCAAGTACACGGCAGTCCCGCTGCATCGTTTTCAGAAGCGCCGAACACGTGTCGGCTTCTAGTAGAATCCCATCAGGATGATGCTCCACAAAATCTAAGTCTTTGAATGTCGGAAATTGTTTTGACCTTTCTGCTTTTGAAGCCTAAAAGGAATCAAAGAAAGGATTTTTAGATTTATCATTTTACCTCCTTTTTGTAATAACAAGAATGTTTGAATGAAATAATACCTTTCTTTTGTATGTGGATCCTTTCAGATCATATTTTTGATGCATTTTAACAGAAGACGGTAACAGATTATTCATCACAACCAGGCGAACATTTTTGGAATTACATTGATAGCAAAATAGACCAAAAAATTTAGGTAGTAATGTTCTAGGATTCTGATTCAAATTCATATAATAGCCAGGAAGGAGTTTCTGAAGAAATTCACATTCCTTATGCAAAACTGTTTTAACAATAAATTCGTCGTCGTCGGTCAAGTAGAAAATACTTCCACTTGCGCCAGGATTCGACAACTCTCTCATCGGAAAATTCACCATTGACATCTGCAAGCATCATCATCACTCATCATTATGTCATTATAATGCAAATTTTTACAGTATTTTAATTGTTGATATTAAAATTATCATGAATGTGAGTAAGATTAAATAATCAATGTTGACTTACAAGGAAATCATCAGGCTGAATACCAAACAGGTCACGGAAATAGCGAAACGCAATAGGTGCATAAGTTTTAAAGCGAAAGTCTGAAGAAAAATGATGAGCAGGGGTTAAACTAGAACCTCCTGAAGGAAAGGATGTCTGCTCCACAGTCATGAAATCCTTAGAAAATGAATAAAATATTACCCGGTTATCACGTTATTTTTTATGCGTTTAAATATGGAGATGAAATAAATTAAAAATGAACTCACTTGCATAAGTAAATCTCTTTCAGGTTTAGAAGCTAATCCACCAATGGCATGTTGAATTCCGAGTTGAATCGCTCCCATAATTTGAGACGTTTGGATCTTCTTGTACGTAACATCTCCACCCACAGTGACTCTCCGATGACCGATTTTCTTTTCCCTTTCCGACTTGCTTCTCGCAACGGTGACACCAGCACCTGTACCTGTTGCACTTGATGGCCCAGGGGTCGGCGTCTTCGGTCCATTTCCACCACTATTGTTCCCATATTGAGGAATCTGTCCAAGGATGAAATATATTATATATGAATAAATTAAATCTAAATATCATTAATTAATTTTAAAATATTCCAATTTAATTATTCATTTACGTCAATGGGGGGAGGTCGGTTCTTTCCAATTTCTTTGTCATAATCCTCGATTTGGTTGCCTTCATGATCTTTGGAAATGTTCACGACTCTCAACGGAAGATTATTTGCATTAGTTTCATCTTCACCGCCAGTAACCGATTTGGGGTAAGTCACCGTTTTTACTGTAGTACCTGCCATTCACAGCCCTAAAAACAAATTTTAAAATTAGGATTTTATATTAATTAGTCAAATAACTAAATCTTGCCATCATGATAAAAGTTATATAATTTTAAGTTATACAAATTAAAA
Organism: Neelides folsomi; assembly: GCA_034687125.1. NCBI lineage: Eukaryota > Metazoa > Arthropoda > Collembola > Neelipleona > Neelidae > Neelides > Neelides folsomi. Next base: position 19,244 of record JAQGBZ010000414.1, read on the forward strand.
ACAATTATTAACCTGAAAAGGTTCACGGTGTTTTTTTACTGAACTTTAATACTAAACTTCTCTTTAGGAGATTGGAAATCTAAATTCAATCTCGATCACTTTCACAATTAAAAGGCCCGACGTACTCTCCCGATACATCGATATCGGGGTTAATGTGAAAGCCTATCAGATCTTTAGACGAGTCGCCTCTGCATTAAAATATGTGAGCTCAAATTGCTCTCAATTTCTTATGTCAATTGGACATAAATGGAGAGTCGAAGCAAGTAATCAACACAACGAACACGCAACACTCAGTCAGTCACCACCCGAAGACTCGTCTTATTGCGGAAATGGTTAACTTTCTCTTCTACGAAAAATATGACTCTTACTTTTAATATCCGTATGTCCCTATTTCACCTTCTGACCGCTAAACCGTCTTTTAATTTTTTCTCCTGTCCATCAGCCCTTGTCCGATCTCGAAAAATTGTCCCATGGCTGTCAAGTCGGTCAAGGCGAACAGAACTGAACGAAACGGGGAATGTGTGTAGGATGGGCGGCTCGTCTCGTCGGAGGCGGTGACTGGTTCCAACTTCCTCAATAATTTCCAAACTTCACATTTAAATTAATCCGGACAATGCCATTAAAAATGCCCATCCAAGGGGCTAATTAGGCTAATTAGATGCGGAGGTGGCTAGTCCCGGGTAGGGTCGACTCTCATCGGTGTCAAAGTTGGGGAAGTCCTCGTCTTGGTCGAGGAATCCCCACTCCCTGTGAGAGACGTTTGGATGTTTTTTGCCTGCAGATTCCTCTGCCTCCGCTGCCCCTCCGCCCATCTATCGCAACCCTCAAGACTCCCAACACCCCAAACATGGCAGCCCCTTTCTCGCCCCCGTACGGAGAGACAATAGATCCTCCTTATCTTTAATTCCAAGTGACATCTCCTTCCTTCCCTCATTGATCCAATTAACTCTAATCGCATTCACCCGGTCCACCACCTTATCTCAACCATATCCACAAAATCCGCCGTGTATTGCACACGTTAACTCCAACCCTTACCTTTGTTATGCTTCATTTAAGTATATGAATTCTGGAGCATAGGCATCGTGTGTTGTGTTTACAAACACACGCTTGTGGTTGATAAATAATTCACAATATTCGCCAAACAAACTCCTTTAACGTAGACTCTCATTTAAGGCGGCTTCTTTGAGGAATCAAGACAGTTTATTGAACAAAGAGTTTAATTTCTTTTAATTGAAAGTGCCATTTTTTATCACAAAGACTGATTTAGACATTGGGAACATGCATTATTTGTTCAAAAAGAAGAGAAAGATGCAAGTCTTCGGTCATTCGGGAATGATGTGATTTTCATTTGAGACGGGATGACCTGAGCTTTGAGTTTGGTTCATCAGATTGTGTGAAGCCAATTTAGCCCTCTCATGAAGATGGGAAGATGCAATTCGTTCAATCTTAGATTTTGTTTTTCACTTTTACTCTTTGTTTTATTCGGTAAGTTCGGTGTCTTTAATATAAAATATTTAAAATTATATTCAAGGCTCTTATAAAATGACAAAATAATCATAATGCGTATTTTTACAGTACAAAAAATTGATGGCCTGAAATTCATTGTCGAGCCTGAAGACACGATTGTTCCAAAAGGAGCAAGCGTTGTTCTTAACTGTGCTGCAAGAGGTGATGGTCAGCCAAGGATCTCCTGGAAAAAAGATGGGACTCAACTCACATTTGTGGGAGACTTAAGAAAGTAAATCATTATTAGCTTTATTTCTGACCTTTTTTTGCATTTCAACGACTTACAATTATTAGAATATTAAAGAAAAGAAAAAAAGAGTAGTTTGTAGTTATATTATTAGTCTTGATTTAACATGAGTAACACTCTTATTTTAGTGTTAAAATAACTTAATCACAATCACTTTATATTAACTTTAAGTAATTTCACTAACAAAATAACTTTATTTCTCACTCACCGCTTTCACGCAGCCCGGACGATCCAGATTATTTTGGAAGGTGTGCATTTCTCACTACTCTTGCATATTGCTTTAACAATTTTGCTTATATAAAACTTATCATTTTATGGTTGGTTTTTAACATGGTGTAGCTGGATTCAATACTCAACCAATTTATGGGATCCTGAATTATCAATTTTATAATATTAAAATTTCAAAAATTAACTGTTACATTTTGTCTCAGGTCGATTTTAGCAAATGGATCATTGCACATTACATCTCTTCTAAGAACGAGAGAAACCCGCCCAGATGAAGGTCTTTATCAGTGTGTTGCATCTCTCGAAGGGGTTGGGTCCATCGTCTCTCGATCTGCCAAACTTCAAGCCGCATGTAAATTTTTAACAATTCCTCATTTTGATAATCTCGTAGAACTGTGTTGATTTTGTGATTTTATTAATTGCTTTTTACATTTTAGCTTTAGCGCGATTTGATGAAGAACCGGAAGACATAAGCGTTGGAATTGGTCAAACAGCTCGATTTGGATGTTCAGCTCAAGGAATTCCTCAACCTAGCGTAGCATGGCTCAAAGACGACGCAGCTTTGGAACTTAATGCTTCTAGAATGATTGTTCTCCCATCGGGATCACTTGAAATTAGTCAAATTCGAGCATCTGATGAAGGAATCTACAGATGCAATCTTTCAAACGTTGATAAAGCTTTCATTAGCAGATCTGGAAGGCTCGTTCATAACACAAATCCAGGTTCGTTTTATGTTATATATTTTGATTTATCTTCTTACATACCTCATATCTCTTTACTTACCTCTATCTTTTAACTTATTGTTAGTTAGAATGTTAAATTAATTATCCTTAACTTATTTTAGAGAGAGATACTCCTCCACTTTTTACTGCAGTTCCAAAATCGCAGACAGTTTTAGCCTCAAAATCTGTAGTGTTAGAATGCTCTGCGGTATCATATCCAAAACCGACAATAACATGGTTAAAGGATGGAGTCACTCTCGATTTAAGGTTTGAAGCGTTATCCTTTTAAATAACTATTTTATTTAATGGAAATTTATTTAATTGTTTTAAATAAAAAAAATTATATTATAGAAGCACTGAAAGTCGATATTCGTTTGTTGGAGAAGGGAATTTGAAAATATTAAAGGTTGAAGAATCCGATAAGGGGACTTATCAATGCAGAGCTGAAAACCGTGAAGATTCTAACGACGTTTCAGCAGCTTTAGACATTCACGGTTTGTTTTAATTCAAGAATGAAAATATTTTATTATTTAATCCAGAATATACTTGAATAATAATTATATTTTTTAAATTTAGTTCCTCCAAAAGCTTCAATAATACCAACCAACTTTTACGCTTACGAAAAAGAAGACATTGAACTTCCTTGTAAGATTTATGGAAAGCCGACTCCAACAATTCAATGGGTCAAAAATGGGAACATGATACTCGAAGGAGATTATTTTCAAGTAAAAACATTTATTCTAGATAGTTCGTCTATCATATTACCAATATAATGTTTAGTTTGATTATACAAATAATCGATTTGATTTTCAGATCGTGCACGGGAATAACTTAAAAATACTTGGGCTTGTCGATACGGATGCTGGAATGTACCAATGCTTTGGAACAAATCCTTCTGGCAATGTTCAATCTTCAGTTCATCTGCGAGTTTTAAAGCCAGGTATAAAAAAGAATTTTGTTATATTAATCTATTTACATACATTAATAATTATACTATACACGATTAGATAATTATATGGGTCATCTTTGAAAGATTTGAGTTTTTGTATCCGATAATTTTTTTCATTTTTTTATCTAAACTACTTTTATACGAATATGATTTAAAATCTTTAGTGTTGGGATATTTAATAATAGTTTAAGTTAAATATGTTTAATCTTTATTTTATGATTTTGTTTTTTATAATTTGTTTTGTTCCGTTATTTTATTTTTAAGGGGAAGAAATGCCTGAAAGTGAGGTTGATGATGAGGAATCGGAACTTAATTTAGGTCAAAGCCTACCAGCAAGTAGAGGAAATAGCGGAAGCACTTCAGGCCTTTCTTCTGCACCAAGAGAAGTTTCAATCATGTTTGTTTCTACGCGATTTATAACTTTGAGTTGGAAGCCTCCTGCAACCACAAATGGAAGAATTCTAGCTTACGCCATATTTTACAAGGAATCATCCTCTGACAGAGAACGAGTTTTGAATACAACGACGAAATCCTCACTCGAAGAACTTAATATTCCTGAGCTTCAACCCAATAAGACTTACAATTTCCGAGTTGTTCCGTACAACGAAAAGGGTGCAGGTGCCAGTTCTAAGGAAATTTCTGTTACAACTTCTCCAGAACTTGGAGTTCCAGGTTCACCAAGGAATGTAAAGGCATGGGCAATTTCGCCAACGCAAGCAAAAGTGGAATGGGCTCCTCCTGAAAATACGAATGAACTTCGACAAAAGTACAAAGTGTACTTTGTCGAAGTTCAAGAAGAAGGAAGTGATGTGATTCCACATGGTGATAAAGTTCTAGAAGATTTCGAGGATTTCGATGAAGATGACGACGATGATGACTATTTCCTTTCCAAGTCTGACGGAATTCAAGTTGTTACGGTTGATTCAACGGAAGCTATTCTGGATGAACTTCGTGTTTTTACGGAATACTTTGTGTGGGTTGTTGCGGTGAATGAACATGGGCCGAGTCCAAATTCTGAACAAGTGAAAATGCTGACGCTTTCTGATGCTCCTGGAGACACTCCTCATAATGTTTCAGTTGAATCGCAATCATCTACGGTATGATCCATGGGCCATGGCCATTACTCATTTAATAAAATTCATGTTATGATTTCGAATCGAATTGCAATGCATTTTTCGTATTTTGACTATAGAGCTTGGTAGTTCGTTGGGAGCCCCCTCCTAAAGAATTTATCAATGGAGTGATCACCGGTTACAAGCTTAAATACAAGCAGAAGGGAAAAAAGAAGGCAGAGACTGTGACAACTGATGGGAACAGCAGGTTTTTCTCTTTAAACGAATTGGAACGTGGAGCCGAATTCCAAGTGAAAATAGCTGCCCTCAACGTTAATGGGTGAGAGATGAATTTGTAATTTACGAGGTTTTTTGTCATAAATGAAGACTCAATGTGTCAACGAAATGCTAATTTGACCATCTCGTTTCCAGTTCTGGCCCATTTACAGAGTGGATCAACGCAGCCACTTTTCATAAAGACCTTGACGAGTCTCAAGTTCCCGGTGAACCGGCTTCACTACAAGGTAATTTCTTCATCATTCCCTACATTTAATCCTAAATGTGCGAGCGTCTGGGAATTTATTTAAATTTAATGGGTTGGGATTTGTGTGTGGGCTGAACAGCACGCGCCTTGAGTGACAGCATCACAATAAGCTGGAGTCCTCCAAAGAATGCGAATACGATGGTCAGAGGATTCACAATCGGATGGGGCAAAGGAATTCCAGACGTCTACACCAAACTGGTCGATGGGAAAAGAAGAGTTTTCACCATTGATAAGCTCAGGCCTAATTCTGAATATGTCATAAGTTTGAGAGCCTTCAACAACGTTGGAGACGGCGTTCCCGTTTATGAGAATGTCCGAACTCGTGTAACATCCGAAGAGGAAGATGAACTTGGACCATCTATGGCTCAACTCCCTCCGCCTGTTGGCTTAAGAGCTATCGTTCTCTCACCGGTTTCTGTGGTTCTTTCATGGATGGACACTTCGCTACCTAAAAGGCAGGTCGTGACTGACAATCGATATTATGTTGTTCGATATCTTCCAGCCGATGATCTTCTTAAAGCTCCAAGTCAAAAGAAGTCAATTATGAAGCTTATGAATACTACACAACTCAATGTTCTCATTGATGACTTGAAGCCAGGAACTCCATATGAATTCAGTGTGAAGGTGGTGAAGAATCGTCATTCGTCCGAGTGGAGTTTGGATGCTCTTAATACAACATTCACGCCTCAACATTCACCTCCACAGGATTTGACGTTGCTTGCAATTACTGGGTAATTTTAACCTCATTTGTTATATTTTAATTAAGATTAGAAAACAGATGGGAAGTGGATTAATATAATATCTATTAAATTGTAATTAAGACAGTTTAGGGACTTTCTAATTAATGTTTACTTAATTTGTAGAGAGGATGGGACATCAAGCGTAATTCTAAATTGGCAGCCTCCAGTTTCTACCACGAATAACGATGAGATGAAGGGCTATTTGGTTTTCTATACGACCAATCCATCACTCAAAGAGTGGGTGGAAGAGCCAATTCCAGATGACGTCCTTACCCATCGAGTACAAGGATTGACGCCGGAAACTAAGTACTTCTTTAGGATGGCAGCTAAACATTCAAAGGGCTTTGGACCGCACACAGAAATCAAATCTGTTGAGACGCCTGCAGCCAAAAACAATAATAGGGAAACGACGCCTGTTAAACCAACATCTTTTGGTATTTCCACCCACTTAAACGTGTTATTTAACAGTGGATCTTTCAAGTTAAGTAGCAAATGTCTTAATTTTATTAATATTTTTTATAGAATATGATGAAAAGTCGAATCAAATTCTGCTCTACGTTCTTATTGCTCTTTCACTTACATTTGCTTTTGCGAGTGTATCCCTCTGCATTTATTACAAAAAGAGAGGAAGTGAACCAACTCCAAAACAGACGCCAATCAAGTAAATATTATTTTGTCATCAATACTCATAAGTAATATGTTTTTGTAGATGCGATTTTTAAAGGGTATTTTTTAATTTGTAGGAAATGTAGAAAACCGGAACTTAAACCTCCAGACTTGTGGATTCATCATGATCAAATGGAATTAAAGAGTATTGAAAAGGGAGCTATGGGACAAAGAAGTGAAACTCCAATCACTCCTTCGACCAGAGGCTCACGGGAGTTTGGCGATCCGGAGGAAAAAATGCCGCTTCAACAATCAACTAACTCGTTGGATAAGAGAAACTTTATGAGTTCTTATATTGGTAAGTTGAAACTTGTTAGTTTTGTGTTTTTGTTTTGCTTTCCGTGTTTTTTATCATGTGTTGCATGAATTTATTATTTTGAGTAGCTGGTGATATAAGTCATAGTAGTCATTCACTTGGTCGAAGAAAGCCAAAACCCATTAAAATACCAGTGGAACCATTCTTTTTTCAAAAAGATGGTAAGTCTTCGTATCGTTTTGTCTTTGCTATTTATGTTTTATTTATTTGCTTTATGTGTCTCAACTCTTAATTTAACTTTCATTGGGTCTTAATGGCTATTTAAAAAATTGTAGTTGGAGGAGGAGGAGAATTGGCAAGAAATCCAACATTCAGTCGAAATAGTCAAATCCAGTCACAATTCCGAGATGTTTCAGATGGCCATAAAACTTATGAAAGTATGCAAAGTGGTTCTTCAAACGCCTCAAGTCAACACAATCTTGCTCCCAATATTCAATACAGGTAAAACTGATAATAATTACATAATTTGAATTTATTTATTTTTCATGCTAAATAATTAATAATATAGCGCAACGTCTGATTATGGGACGACTTCTGGTGGAAGTACTCTTGGAACATTGGGAAGGAGAACGGGTGGAAACCTCAAGAGTTTTGCCGTTCCAATTCCACCATCAACTCCACATAATAAAGGTGAACTTACTTTATGATTTATTTCATAAAATAGATTTATTTTCTATATTTCAACAATAAAAATGCTCAATGTTGACAATTGCTTTTATAGTAAATATCCGTCCAACGACATCAAGCTCAGCACTTCCTACGGGAATTCCAGCTTCACCTGTTAAAAGGATTTCGACGTCTCATATGCCACCTCCGCCATTTCCCTCCTTAAGTCCACGGAGTTACTGTTCCGACGATCCACAGCTTCAGAAATGCTACAGCACTGAAGAACTCTCACAAGAGATATCCAACCTTGAGGGTCTCATGAAGGATTTGAACGCCATTACTGCCAGTGAATTCCAGTGTTGATGTTTCATACATGCTCATTTTGAACAAGTCATTTTTAACCTTTTAATACTTCTTTTACTACAAATCAAGTTTTACAAATTTGGAGCCTGAAATGGGTTCTAGAATATTACAATATAATACAACTTTGCATTTTTGCATCATTGCATTTCGAGATTTTTGGAGCGATGGGGCTCTCTGTAAAAAGTATATTCCTGCAATCGCTCGTTCATCTCTGCCAATTTTTCTACTCTCTATAATGTATCTGTATATTATAGGTAGGATATTATCTATTTAATATTCCGTTATACAGCCGTAGATTAACATCATTTAGCCGGGTCTTATTAATTTATATTTACCTTTCATATGCCGGCCAATTGATAATGCAACCCTATGTACTTTGTACTCTTGTACTACTAACTACTTTGAATCTCTCATAACTTATGAACTTTAAATGTAATTTTAATATTCATATGTGAGTTGTGAATTTATGTGTTATGTAAGTTAAGAAAGTGGTTTTGAAAAATAATCTAAGGAATGCAAATGTAACACATTGTGCAGATTCAATACGGTTGTGTTGTAAATTTTGTACTATTTTATGAAAAGAGGGGTTTGAATACGGGAATGCAATTTTTGTGCCATTTTTATTCAATACTTTTATGGTTTAAACATTTTTAAGACTACTCATGAGTTATAAACTTGTTGAATTGCCATCAAGCGTGGATTTTAATATGAAGTATTTGTTAATTATTTTATGTAAACATAATAGTATTTTCATCAACTTTGAGCTTTTAATTTATTGAACTGTATTAATTTTTAACAACGAACACGCAGCGTTACAAGTATTTTTAATTTTACAATTTTGTATAAATTGTTTTACTTTTAAATTACGATCATTTAACTGAGAATAAAACGATAGACTGAAGTAAAATGTAAATAAGCATTTAAGCAAGCAAACTCACTACAAAAACTTAATACAAACTCTAAATGTTCAACTTTGTTAGAAAGTAGTTTTACGTTGGTTTTACCTACAATAGAATTTACAAGTTAGAATGTTTGTATTTAACAATGGAGTGTCGTCTGCTGTGAGCTTTATTTAAAACTTTCGTAACTACATTGATGAATGTACACATTATCCTACTAATTAAATCTTATTAAATTAATAAAATGAGCTGACAGCTAATGTGAACATTAAGAACTTTAATTTCATTTGGTGGTAAGGATATTAAGAGGAAGTCGAAGCTGTTGCTTCTCTCATGAGACATTGTGATTAAAATTAATGGGGGTATAGGTGAAGGCATACTTATATAGTCTGTTCTGTTGTGTAACGGTGAGACTGCAGCCCCTAGCTTTCATTCGACCTTCCAATGTCCAATCTATTCTCTCCCCATCTCCGCCACCATTTATTCATCAATGCATCTTCATTCATCAAGTTGCTCAATAATGATCTGCGGGGTTTTTTAATGCATTTTACTCAACTATGTAATATGCCCAGGTAGATAATAACTACCATGTAATACTTGTACAGAGTTGATCTATCCACTGGTTAGATCATTCTGGAGAATAATTTACAAAGGTATATTACATTATGGAGACTTGATTTTCCCTTTGCTTCCAATTATCTTTCCTTCTTTCATGCAGATAAGTTTACTTTAAATATTTTTTTATCGAAATGGCCATCTTTAATGGGACTGATGAATCATATGAGATGTTTTAGTTAAATTTAATATTCATTCCAACTAATTTAAAATTTAGCACTTTTCATGTCTATAGGCATATAAGAAAGGGTAGATAATATATGCAAGAGTTTGGGTGAAGTGACACTCTTCAATTTTTCTAAAAAAAGTTGTATTAAAAGATAAAACGTTTTATACCTCGTTCTGCAGACGAGAGAAGAAACACGGAATATAATTTTGTAAAGTAATTGGACTCGACGAGGTATTTATTCAACTCTTGTATTAAATTCGCGAAAAGCATATAAGGGAACAATGTTACTCTGTACATTAAAAAAGTAAATACGAGTAAATATTATGAACACACAGTATTTCTTTGCACAAAGTATAAACCTTACAATTGAGAAATGTTTTAAGAACTCTCATTGCCACCGCACGTGTAATTTGCTACTTCATTATTCAATATTATGAATTGCCTATTCAGTTTTTACCCGTCCCAAGGCAGCTTCCTCTTGTCTTTGAATGGCGCCGTCTCCTCATCAAATCGTTGATCTACAAATCTTAGTAATTTCATCATTGACCTTATTTTTATTTAAAGGAGTTTATCAAAATTTTATTCGCTCAATAGTTCAAATTGAAGTCTTGAATTACATTTTGTATTTGAATATAGAAGTTATATTATAATATACCCATGATCCATGATAAAATAAAATATTAAATTATTTTAAATAAGTACATATACAATATTCAACAGATTGAACGCAGACATGATTTGATCGACCAATGCATGCAATGTATAGCACTATTCATGTATTAAAATACTGTATCTTATATCTCTACTCGTATATTAATTTATAGGCTAACACAGCCAGCTTTAAAAGAAAATTCTTAATTTGTTTAAGCAATGTAATAAACAACTCATTAATTGCCAATCATTCAGAATAAATAGATTTATAACACAGGAAGAAAGAATGGGAAGGGAAAACCATCTATAACTACAACTAAAACATCAGCAGTGTAGATTTTGAACACAAGCGAGATGTAGGCATTGATGTCAAAGATGGAAAGGAGGTAGTCAATCTTGATTGGAAGGAGAAACTGCTCCAAAAATACCTGAATTAATATCAATAATATAATAATAATAGGTGAATTTAATCCGGGGCGTCTGATTGTCGCCGCTGTGAGAATGATCCGCTTCCGCATCAAGTTTGCCTTTATTTACCCTCTGAGTTAAAAGAGTCTTGATAGGAGGTGAGGCGCCGAAGGCGAAACTGCAGATCCTCGTCTCCGTGGTCAAGAGGAAGGGGAGTGTGTGAGTCAAGACTGACGTAAGTCCGCATGCCACATGCTGCTAATGACTTGTATTCCTCAGCCTCAATGTCCGAACATGATATTAACTATCTTTTCATCCTCGTCCTTTTGTTTTATTCCTCGCCTCTCGCAAAAGACCCAGAGCTCATGCAAATGTATCTCAGAAGGGGTCATTCACAATCCGCAATAAATAAATTGCGAATCTCCTTTACTATACCTATCTGTATATTCCATAGTTAGAACCGAATTGATTGTTCCCGAGAAACCCGACTAGGCCGCTTTGGCGTGAATGTGCGGAGGAGGAAGATGCTGGAACCTTATGTAAGAGCGGGAACAGGTTCGGAGGAGGAAGTTTGGTAATTGGGACGACGAGGGGATGGGTTAAGTTAGGGTGTCTCGCTTGGTATGCAGGAGGAGCATCAGCAGAGGTGAGAGTGGATCGTATGCATGTCGAGCGAAAGAAGTCGGCGCCACTACGGCACAAGGTCGAGTAGGCGCCAGGCCAAACACGATGTGCATCTCTCGGCCGGTCCGCTGGGAGCCAAGAAGATCCTCTGTCACCTCTCCTAGTCTCCCTTCTGCCTCCTGAGTAGGATGCAGTCGAGACGAGGAATTCGCACAAACACCATCCAAAGACTACAGTGGAACCAACAGCGCCCGGACCCCTCCCACTCCCGAGCCCCTATTTTTATCCAGGAACGGCCCGCTATTCTCATCCTTCACTCTCACTCCGGCCCACTCCCATTCATAGAAGAGGCCTATAAAAAGATCACGACCGCCACTCGGCCAAACTCCTCACTTCAACTGAGCAGAGTAATTGAAGCGAAAATGGGATTCCGCAAGGTTATAAATAGGAAGTTCCCATTCATCCTCTTCTCCTTCCATTCTCGTCCTCGTCGATCTCCGTTCGCTCCGGACCGGCTCGGCATTCTTCCATTGGACCCGGGAAGGTGAGTGGCCAAGAACAGGAGCCCGAGGATTCGTGTGTTCTATGTGTGTGTGTGGGGATGCTACCTGGGTGAGATTATTATTAATCCAGTCGCGAGCTCACATGGAGGTTCTCTCCTTCCACGGCTGCAGTCCGTGGAAATTCCTCGAAAGACCAAGGTTGCCTTCACCGGCTCCCCCCTTCCATACAATGGCGAATCTAAACACTCCGAGGTGTATCGTATAAAAATATGCGGCCAGGAAACAAAGTCAGTTGGACGAGGGGCGCTGAGCCGCGGACGCTCCTCTGCCGCAGCGGTGAAATAGCCTCTCCTAGGCTTTGTCTCTGAAATTATATCAGACATTGCTTACGAGGGGATTCCTTTGCCGCTGTGACGGATCGACATCTCACATCATCTTCACCACCGGCTTCTAACTCTCCCCGCCCGAGCAGAAGAAGGTATGCAAATAATAGAGAATAATAAAATTAATAATCCTTCCACCGCGAGCTGTTCGCAGAAATCTACATCATTTTCCCCTATTAGTCACAAGTCTCACAAGGGGTTGGTGGAAGAACACATCAATTCGTGAATCAGCGGTGGTAAGACTAAAATAGATTACACTCATGATAAAGAGTGAGAGAGAGAAAAAAAGAGTTATTATCAATTCAGACATTCTTCAATTTCTTTCAGCTATTTTTCGCTCTCACCCGAGATAAGTTTAATAACGCCGTTGAAGTTCCCCTCAAAGGGATTCAATTGAGCTGTTTTGAATACCTTGTATTATTCCATTGGGAATAGGTATGATAAAGGGAGATGTTGATTAAAAGGTATTTGTAGCATTGTTGAGAGTGGTGAGAGAGTGTTGGATGAATTTGATACTAGGACCATAGGACCCCTGATGAACCCACCTCTTATAACTTATCTCTATCACCACCCTTCCTCCTTTCTTGAGAGGAGGCGAACCCGGATCTGCAAGTTTCCAAGTTTCTTTCAGTTCAAGAGGTGTTTGAGATGATAAATACGATTAGTTCCCCGGCGACTGCTGCAGAAAACAGTTTTTATTCGAGGAGCAAGGAAGGTGGGTGAGGAAGATGATGGGGAATTTCCCCCCGTTTTGAAACGGATGGGGAGATCCAGAACACATTCTATTCTTAATGTGGGTAATTGTTCTCGACTCATCATCATCATCATTATGCTGAAGGAGTTGGAGGAAAATGAGTGTCAGGAGTTGGGCTATTTGGCTGCACGAGAGGAATTGCCCGTCTTCCTCCCGTTCCACTCCATGTCTTTTAATTCAATCTTCCATCCTCCTACACACACGGGGCTATTATGAGTTAATGCACTTAAACCAAATGTCTCCTCCTCACTCCAAAGTCATATTTTCCTGGCCCCTTTATTGCCCTATTTTTATGGGTGCGCTCTTATTCACCTCCTCCTTTCAATTCGCCTATTAGCCCAAGTGTTGGGAGCGACTTGATTGAGGACTCTGACGGGAAAAGCCTTTTTTACCCAATTGTGGGTTTTGAAAGACTTTGACCTTTAATGCCAAAAACTAATAAGCCCTTCATTACCTCTATTGCACAATATCCGAAGAGATAATAGAAGGAAGTCAGAGTTTACTGTGTGGGGATACATGGGGAATGGAAATCCTTCGGACCGAGAAATGAGTTCTACATTAATTTTAATTCCCAATTCTCTAATGACCGCTGAACGAGTCGTTGCCCTTTGTGGTTTTGTTTTTTCCACATTTCTAACCCTTCGAGTCATTTAGATTATGATATAAAAAATAAAGACGGATAAATCCTCGTGTTAGAACTTTTCAAATGTGCATTTGTGGGTTCTATTAGGTGTAATAGGTGTATGCATTGTATCCTATGTATCTAATTTACTCATTCAACTCATCATAGATATCATTATAGTAATTGTACGGGTAAAGTATGACTGTATTACTATATGTAAAAGTATTTGTACAATTTCTTATTACATAAAAGTATACCATATAACGATGTAGTATATTTTTCAAACCTGTGTGAATTTAAGAGATAATGTCATGAGTGCTTGAAAAATGGAAATTTAGCTTTATATCATGTAGCATTGTTGAAATTGTGCAATAAATAAAATTCATTTATTAGAATTTGGAATTCTTACTAATTCAAATGCCGTTCTACCTTCAGGCATAAACACACTCTGTAATTTAATGATTAAAAGTAATTAAAACCAATTTCAGACATTCTTGTGGTTTATGAATTATAATAATTTATGATAAAATAATAATTTTTAAAAAATGTTCCAATAAACATCATATTTTTACGTCTAAATTATAATTTATTCAACGGATTCATACATTCAGATTCTGATTTAAATGAAGAGATCATAATACCGCTTGTGGTATGCAGTATGCAACATCGAAAAATAATGTGAAAACCGTTTGCGTTTTACGTTCAACATATTTAAATTCCATCTCAAATCCGATCTTACTTCTTAAATAGTAGTATTTAAATAAATTAAAATAAACTATATAAATAAACCATATTTTATTCGAATTTTTATTATATTGTTTACGCCTTCCTTTACTTTTATCGTATAAATACTCTATGTTTTTTAACAATAATTTTAAACAATTTATTATGAATAAATCTATGTATTTTAATATTTACTCTTTAAAATTTAATAACATTAACTCAAAAAAATAACATCCATTGCAAAATAAAATATGATAAAATGATAGAAAAATCGGCATTAAATCAAAGTCAGAGATTATTGACAAAATAATTTTTTATTATTTGTATACAAGGTATGTATACCTAATAAAATATTACATAAAATTGTACTTTTATTATATAATTATATATTTTATACATGGAATTTATCCTTGTATAAATGATGCAAACGTAAAATTTAATGTTTTGACTAGCATTATTTTTCTTGCATTATTAAAATATTTCGTCACTAATTATTAATGACTTTTTCTTTAGTCTTTCTTGGTGGTTCCGTTACGTAAGTAAGTTCGTTTAAGTAATACCTTAAATAAAATTATTAAATTAAGTTAATACATTATTATTTTATATATCAGTAGCTATATTGTGAAAAGAGCATGTTGAATACCAATTTGGAGCGTCTTCGCAATCGACATTGTAGTTCCAATCACATACCCTTGTACAAAGTTAAAAGGTTAAATTTAATTTTAAACATTATAATTTTTATCGATGGGATACATTCTCAATTTGACTAACCTGTACTGCTGGTTGAATGAAGTCCTATTTCCACACATGTGAGGAATTCTGTACATTTCATTTAAATTTTAATACATTATTAAATAATTTAATATGACATTGAAAAGTGAATGCTGTCAAATAATACATAAAATTAAGATAAAAGAATTTTATTATTATAATAATATGATAAAGAATATAAAAAATGGTTAGGTATAAAATATCTGTAATTGTAATAAAGCTTAGAATTCTTACCTTCGATTATTAATACACATATGAAAGATTCTACAGTCATAATCTGTATCGGCGTAAAACCTTAATAGTGAAAATAAATATCATCCTCATGTCATGAAAAACAATTTATTAAGAATTACCCAATAGGTCGATCTCTGCAGTTAAACTTAAAGGAAATCCGAGAAAGTTCATCTCCCCTTTTCATCTAAAGCAAAATATTGAAGGGTGAAGATTGACAAAAAGATTGTTGAGTGAGAAGGGGAATAAATAAATATCTGATGTTACAAACCCTTCTGAGAAGAGCCGGGAAGGAAAGAGCCGAAACAGCGGTGAAGAATATCCACAATACCCACCAACCGCCAATCTTCATGTCTCAATCGGATGAGTTGGAAAGGAAGCTGAGGAAGAGTAACGTTGAAGCACTTTATGAATTGAAGAGGCTCCCCAATGAGATCTTCGATCACCTCCCTGCGAGCGTCTTCTGAAGTGGCATGAGAAGCGATGATTGCTGAAGAGGGAAATGAGTTGATAAGGATGAATGTTTGAAGAATTTATAGGAGACTTTTTCTTCTTTGTCTCCTCTCATCACCCTGCTCGCCCATCATCAGGAGAAACAATTGGCGTTTACGAAAGGACGCCGTGCACGAGCGAAGCTCATTCAAACATTTACATGTATTTACTCTTCCGCTCCTCAGTAAATCTCTCACCGTTGACATTTTGTTTGTTTAATGTTCACTTAATTCCTCAGAAGCTCCGACCTCCATTGGCCTATGAGCAAATCAACGGCTACTCCTGCAATAGACAGTGGGGCAAAATTTTCATATGTTGAGCAAACTCAAAGAGTGCTGATAAATTCTACATTGATTATCATCGAATTCAATTACCCCTCAAGGTTCATCTACCAATTTGGCAGTGATTTATGGAAAATGGAAGCTGAGTTTTTTGACAAATAAGTCAATCTTGTGCAAATGTGTGTACGCATAAACAATAATAATTTTTACATTTTAAATGATTTTACAATGTTTAAGATTTTTGTATTAAATTATGAAAAATTCAATGGTCATACACACGTATAAGTATGTAATAAGTACAGGTATGTACTACATATATTGTATACATTGAATAGCTTGTACATACATAAGTTAAGTTTATTAATTCAGGACATTGGTTTTTTAAAGTAAAGCTGATTGAATCTCTGGATGGCAATTAAAAGGTAACTGTTTAAGGTCGAAATGAATCCGGATCGATAAGTCATCTCAAAAGTCTCCCACAAAAGGCAGAGCACATCCCAATGTGTTCTTTTTTAGGGCTGAGACACTAATTAAACCATTTTGTATCTCTCTCGTTGTAAATGTTCCGAGTTTGCCGTTCCACTGTCCAAATAAGGACGACGCCTGGAAACTTTTTCATCTTAATCTGTCTAAAGAGGGACAGTTGAAGCGAGAATGAGAGATTTGAAAGACTAGTATGTCGCCATTGAGATTCGAATCACCTTCTTTCGAGTCTTTCGAAGGAGTCAATTCATGACTTTTGATTTTGTCCTCTTTCTTAAGAAGCTCGGACTGTGAATTTGCAAATATACCTATTGGAGTATTTAAGGAATCAAAAAGAATCTTGTATGACATATATTACAATTATTTGTGTAATGGACTTTTCTCACTTATAATCCTCTTGGAGCCGAGGAGGTCGTGATGGTGGAATTAATGCAAATTTATTCACGATTCAACCCCGAGTCTGATCTGAAGTCTGGGAGGCAATTACTAAACTCGAAAATCAGGCTTCACTCATTTAAGTACCGCTTCCCCTTTCAGTGCTATTAGTGAAAAGATTCTCAATTTATTTCTTCAGCTCCAGTGTTACTCAGTCAGTCAGTGAGTGTAATTAAATGAGGAGAGGCCTATTAGACTCACTCGAGAGGTTTCTTTGAGATTGAAATGAAGATCCTTGTTTAAATACTTCAGTTACTCCATTAGGAGCCACGTTGATTCCATTTCAAAATCATTTATCATTTTAATGCTCATTGTTCTTTCAAAAAATGGAAACTTAAACGAGTATTTGACTCCATAAAAACTCCCAAAAAGAAAAATCGAGTCTATTAGCTTTATATATTTCTATTCTATATAATATTAATTTGCAGACTCACCTCACCTTTTTTTTCCTTGGCTCGTGATAATCTTGGCATACGTCTAGGAGAGGCTCTTTTAGCATAATGCCTACCTTCAATGTAATGTGCCCATGCATATCAAACATCTTTTTCATTTTTAATGCAATTTTAGTGTCAAAAGTTTATTATTGTTATTTGGACAAAAAAGATCGAACGAGGAGATAATTGAGTTATATGACTCGAATAAGCAATATAAGTTTTAAAGAGTTGTCACTTGCAAAAATGCCACTATAAAATATAAACATCTATAGCATATACCTATGTCATTTTTAATGGGAAATGAAAACTACGTTTTTAGCAATACTAGCATTACTACCTATGTACTTTCGTATACTGTATATTAAGTATACCTTAAATGTTTATATTAGCATCATTTGTTGATTGTTCATTTGGCTTAATCGTTCACATGAATTTAGATGCATTTGGATCATGAAATGAATGAGAATGGTCGTTCAATCAAGACCCATTGTTTGAGTTGAGAGAAGAGACAGAATGAAATAATCTGAGTTGCATCTGCTCTTTGACCTGCATTATGTAGAAGTATTAGCCAAATTAGCTCGATTACATCAGAAGAAAAGAAAGGAGAGAGAGAGACGGTGGATTCTTTGTGGAAGCCCATTATTTATGGCTCAACCGGTTGACTACTGCACGGTTCCTATCCTCTACACCCTGCTGATTTGCTGATCCTCCTCGTCCTTCTCATTTGCTATTCAACATTTCGGCTTTGGGCTCAAATCAAAATTTGTGGCGAATTTCGTCTTTTCCAATTCCACACTCCCTCGTTGGACGGAAAACAATAGAGGTTAATCATTCTTGACTCGTCGATTCATTTTCGTCCCTTCTATGTAAATTCGTAAAGAGAAAGTTCACCAAACTTGAAAAATCAATGATTCCTTTATTAAACAATATCAACTACAGTTTAAGGTTATTATTGTAATTGAAAGGTCTTTAGAACAATTTGAAATTGTAAATGTTGAAGTATTCGTAGCAATTTTCCAAATTGTATAAAGGTTAACAAAATAAACAACAATTTTAAAAATCTTAATAAAATAATTATTCGAGTAAAAATGAAATAATAAATTAAAAAAGTTATTTGAATATCACCCTTGCAAAATTTTCGTTATAGACAGGCAATTAGCCATACATGTAAATTGACACGTTTAATTTCCTGTAAAACTATCTAAAAAGAATCAATTTTTCTGAATATAGAAGCTAATTCAAGTATTACTTAATTGAACTATTTTGGGTTCAGGTACATAAATGCTCCAACTTGTTTCAACAGCAATGTTTGCATTTGCGGGGATCTCTACATTAACGCCAACGCATCAATAGGTGGCAATTTGAAAGCGCACCAATTATTCAACAATGGTAGTTTATCAGATCCAGTTTCTGCACGCTGTTGTCCAAATGACTCCACATCAAAACTTCCCACGAAGTAAACATGCATAAGAAATAAATATTTTACTTGTACCATATTCAGGAATATATTTAGTAAAATACATATTTACTGATATTTAGAAAGATGTGAACCCCTTTTTCAATTTGTAACCGCTGCACTTATCTAATTGATTTCCGAAATACGATGTAAGGATTCAATTTCGTTCCGTCGCCTTTAGTAGCAAGCACTACTGTCAAGTGGCTTTTTTCGTTACCCGTCGATTTAATTGGAACTGATTTTGCTCCTTTACGATCTACAGTAACCTTTGGAAGCATATCAAACCAAGCCGATGTTTCATCCATTGCCACAATATTTTCGGCGTTCACATTATTAATTTTACGAATTCTGGAACTGTGGGCTACAAACAAGGCAGTGTTTTTGCAGATCTTCTCCGGGTCTTTCTGATTTGATGTCGTGATAACCCTTGTCGACAATTTATTCCTTTTCATAAATTTTTCCAGCCATCCTTCACTTGCTTTAAAATCATTGGTTAATTTATCTTCAACTCTTTGAAAGATCTCACGTGCTTTAAACTTAATTTTCTTTCTACTGACTCCATTTTCCAAAGCTCGTTCACTGTGAATCCACTCTTCTAATTCTTCACTTTTCTTTTTGATCCAGCACCTTTCAAACGCTTCATTTTTTGCTCAGTAGTTTCCATTTTATTTATTTAAAGTATAACATTAGTATTATTTTTAATACTTGAGCCTGTGATTCATTATAATTAATTTTTAGTATTAAAAAGCATTACATATATTAGATGTCTGAATTTAATTGGTTTACCAAATTTTAATGAAAGCTTCTTCCAATCACGAATAGTCGAAGGTGAAACTCCATATTTAATGGCTGCTTTTTCTCCGCTATTTTCTCTAGTAAACTTAACTGCTTCTTGTTTAAATTTTATAGGATACGAATGTCTTTTCATTTTAATGTGAAATTTAAAAATAATGACTTGAATCTCAAATCTTGAATTATTTTTAAGAATAAAGGAGGGAGTTTGGAATACCCACTTTTATTGAAAAGCATTTACACTTGAGTTATCACTTAATTCCAATAGATGCCCGCGTTCTAATAGAGACCCGCGTTCTATTGGAGACCCCGCGCTTTAATGGAGAGTTTAGAGTAAGTAGTATGTATCACTAGGTATTAATGTTTCTGTTAACGGCACAAGATACAATTATCGACGTACGGATCGAAATTGCTTGAATAATGCCAATTTTGGATGTTTTTGTAATGAGCCTCAATGTACGCCACGAGAACAAAAGATTTCGATAGAAATATCCGTAAAACCTGAAGCGCAAATACAAGCTCAAGCTCAATACAATTGCTCGAACCGAATACAAACTTGGTATGGTTCAAATGGAGATCAAACGGGTTGTTTTATTACATCAAATATGTTTTCACAAAATCCTCATCACGTTTTTCAACTTTAACGGAAGTAATTAAGTAGATTATATAATGGAATAATGGATGAAGCTTCATAATAAGATAATAATAATAACATAATACAATGTGGCCCGATTTACAAGATAGGATATTGATTCATTCAAAAATATTTTTTATTCATAATTAAATAACCCATTATTCGGTACAAATGTAAATTACTCAAAAATTATTATTTTAATAAATTGTATTAAAATTTACATATCATAATATTTGTATTTTTCATTGGCATGTTCATTTGATATTAAATGTAAAACATGATATACCTAAGTATACT
This sequence comes from Neelides folsomi, assembly GCA_034687125.1. Taxonomy (NCBI): domain Eukaryota; kingdom Metazoa; phylum Arthropoda; class Collembola; order Neelipleona; family Neelidae; genus Neelides; species Neelides folsomi. The sequence goes on from JAQGBZ010000414.1 coordinate 39,837, forward strand.
TATTAATGTTATTAACAATAACGTAGATAAAATGTAAGTATCAGTATATCTTCAATGTCACGTATGTATAATATCTATATAATTTTAAAACTTTTGCAAATATTATCATTGATTTTATTAATACTTTAGACAAGCCAATAATGAGAGAAATTTTTCCACAACCACAACATCTTAGAAACTTTGAATGAATACTATACTACTACACTACAACTATATCTACTATATCTCATCTTTCTAATTGTTAGCTATCGCAAATACAATTGTATATTTTCTATTGTAAATAGATTTTACTACGATACAATACTATACATAAATACCAAAATTTACAATAATTCACTTTAAATTATTTTTTATTTAACTTTAACAATATGGGTATTTGGGTATGTTTTTCTTTATCTGACTGATAATCAGTCAATATTGAGAATTAATCTTAGTTAAAAAGTTAATTAGTTAAAAATGAAAATAAGTTGCAATCAAGGAATTTATATAAAAATACGAGTCCTTATAGGTGCATATTATACTGTACTTATTTATGGAAATATGCATGTATGCATGTAAATTATTTCTTATAGCATATGAGACAATTAGCATTTCCCTCACGAACAGTCACGTATTTATATAATGTGAAATATGCATGCATGCGATATATGCATTTTAAATGGCATTTGGCAATCTGACCATTTTCTTATTTAATGATGGAGAGTTTCAAGCTCCGAGGGATCATTTGGTTCTTTGAATTGAAAATAAATCCTTAAAATTTATTCATCATCTTCATGACTCGCAGTCGGAATGCATATTTTAATACATGTTTATATATTATTTAAGGTACGTGTTACGCACTTTAGTAGCTCACTATATTCGACTTATATAATTAACTCCTAAATGTCTCAATAATAATGAACGTCATTTATCATTACCCAAAAAATTACTTATGTTCTTGCTACTGAACTACGATTACTAATACCAAAATGTATTCAAATGTGTGAGAACACTATTTCTTCATATTCTACATAGTTTTTACTTTATTTGAGAACTTCCTTAATTTCAGTCACTCTGCAGTTTCAATTTCGTAGAACTACAATACAAGAAAGTTTAGTTGCATCGTTATCTCGTCATTTTAATAATATTATATTTATATCAAAGTTTGCGAGTTGAAGACATTGTTCAAAATTAAAAAAGGCTATTTAGAGTGAGAATACAAAAATATTTTTTATTCTTTTTAATTTGATAGAAAATGAAATTAAGGTTAAAAGATCTAAACAATCTAAAATTAAGAGTGTTAAGATATAATAGCTCAAACAACAATTAATGGATTACCTAATATTTATATAAGTATAAAAGTATAATATAATAAAGTATATTAATCATTTTGCTTGGTAAATGATCAAAATTACAAAAAAGAAGAAAAGATTAAAAAGGAATAACAATTGGAAATGATAAAATATAAATGTACACGCATAATATTTGTTCGATAATAAGTACAATAATATTTGAAACTTCATTGTGTTAACGGGTCTTGAATCAAAGACCCCTCTTTCCATATTCCAACTCCCAGTCACTCCGTGCGCTGACAATAAATTACTCGTGGTGTCGTCGTCATCATCATCAGTAATACGCGTACATTTGGGGATAAATGTGCCTTTGGGCAATTCTCCGCGGAGCCTCTGGACTCGTAAAGGCCGAGGGAGAATAAGGGCCAAAGTGCGCGAGGCTAATTGCCCTCGATGTAGGAGCATAAGAAGGGAAAAGTTCCGGGAGGGGACTCAGCAAATGTTGAGCGTATTGTGTCCTGAATCTTCGATTGTCTGGGGTACTTTGCGGTTCTTTAAAATGCCTCTGTTCGTCTCCTTCTGGGAGAAGAGATACGAATTCAGGCCTTGAACTTTGTGGTGAAGGGGCCGTCGTTCGTGGAGAATTGATAGGAAACGCCGTGGTACCAAAAGGTGTGACAAAATTGGATTGCTCAAGAACTGATTGACGATCTTCGCTATTCATAAATGTTTGGTGTTGTTGCATTTCGTAGTCATAAGGGTCTGGGCGGATTTTGACTTTTTTGGGTTTCTTCGTAGGCGGCAGCTTCACTTCCTCCTTTGGCTCGCCTTTTGTCCTGTGGATTCGCTTAGCTCCTGTTTGTTCCATTTCTTGGTTGTAATCGAAATATTCTTCCTTTCCTCTGGAACCTCCATTGTTTGACTCTTCTTCTTGGGCTGGTTCTGGACTATCGGCTTGTTCGGAAAACTGCCCTTGGTTGGTATCCTCTGGATTGTATTGGTTGTAGGTTGAGGCCGAACGTTGGCCATAACGTGTGGCGACGACGTCATCGTAGTACTCCAAGTAATCTATGACATAATAAAATTGAATAACAATGACAATCAACTTATAAGTTGGCGTAAACTAGGCTGTAAAATTGTTGGTAATTTAATGATTATAATTTTTATATGGACCTTCTGTTGTTGGAGGGGCCGTGGCTGTTGTTGTTGAAGTACTTGTTGGAGTCGCTTTGTGGGCTCTCTGCCAGAATCTCGAATTTCTGGTCTTCTCAGTTGTTGATGGAGTGTCATATGAAGGGAATCGAGAGTTTATTCCATCTATAATTTTAAAATTATGAGGAGTGGTGGGCGAAGTTGGTTTCTCAGAAGTTGTGGTTGTTGTGGTGGTCGTGGACGTTGACGTCGTCACAGGTTGGATCATTTGTTGATTGTGAAGCGTCGGTCTTGGCCTGTTCAAATAAGGCTGTCGAAGTTGGGGAATTCGACTTGGCATTTCCAGGGCTTCTTTTATCCTCAAATGATCCAATGTCCCTGGAGTGAGCGTGGAAGATGGAGGACTCAAGCTCGTGCTCATATATCTCGTTTCTTGGATCTCATCAGGTAGGGCTAATTGCTGTTTATGAGGTCTTCTCTTGACAAACCGATTATGATGCTTGTCAGTAGTTGTTGTTGTAGAGGAAGGAGGATAAGTCACATTTTCCTCATAATCCTCATACTCTTCATATTCGTACAAGGGAGCTTCGGTTGTTGTTGTGGTCGTCGTCTTTGTGGTTGTTGTCGTTGGTGGAGTTGTTGATGGAATTGCTTTTCCACCTCTAACAACTTGCTGCTGGCGGCCTGACTTCCTACTTACTAGCGGTTGAGGAGAAGGCGGTTGGTCATATTCATCTTCCGCGTAATAATCATCGTCATACTCGGGCTCAGTTTCTCCTTTTGGAGGTGGTGTTGTTGGTTTTGCTGTTGTTGCTTTGTTCCTTCCTTGGGCCTTCTTCGGTGCAGGTGTCGTACTTGGTACGGCCGGCACTCGCCCTTGCATCTGATTATACTTTCCTCTTTCACTTAAAGGAACAGGTGGGCGGATCCTCGGGGGAGCCCTGCTCTGTGTAAAGATTTCCTCTCTCGTCTTTGCAATTGCCAGAGGGTCGAGAGGGGCAGAGGAAGGCGGCTCCGTCCTTGGCTCAGTTTGAGCCGTCGTCCTCGAGCTCGTCGCACTTGAGAGTTGAGCTTCTTCCTCTTCTTCTGCAGCATCTTCTTTGGGCTTTGGACGCTGTTGCTTCCTCCCCTGCTTCCTTCGTTTAGCTTGGGGAGCATATTCATCTTCAGTCTCATAGTAGTCCCTGTCCCTATTTCGCTGCCGAGGTGCTTCCTCGTAGTCGTCATAATCGTCATAGTAGACAGGGCGGACGCGTCTTCGTCGACACCAGGCTGGCCGCCTTCCGCGTCTTCGCCTACATTGACGCCTTCTCGTCTCTCGTGGGTAGTCGGCGTAATCCTCACTGTAATCTTCAGCATAATCAGCGGCCCCAGCATCCTTTTGACCAGGAGACTCCGCTGGAGAATTCGCCCCTGCCGCTCCCTTGTTTGGCATCAGTGGTTTTGGCGTGAGTCGCCTCCCAATTTGAGGGACTCGGATTGAAGGTGGAGGAGCTGGCGTCGTTGTGGCTTTGTAAAGAGCATCATTTCTAAAAAATATTTCGAAGGACCATTGAGATTAAGATGAAGGATGTCAAGCATGTTGGGTAAAGAGTTTAAAAGGAGTGGAGTGAAACCTATGATGAAAATTTGATGAGTTGATACAGTCGACTTCCGACACAAAGTGGCATATGAAGGTTCGCTGATCGAAGGCGGTGTAATTGGCGCAAAGGAAGTCGTATCGAAATCCAAATAAGCAGTGATGATAAAGCTATTTAAACACAATTAATATAAAATCATTCAACGTCAATTAATTATCATAAATTCTTGTCCAATTATCGTTTCATGTCTCATCTAAATAAAGTACTGTGGCACTTTAATGGATCTATAAAATCTTTAAATAGGTAATTGAAAATAGAAATCGTCGAGGTCTACAAGTTAATTAATATACAAAGGATGGACCTTAGTCAATTCCACAAGGAGTGCGAACTCCCAGCCTTTGTGTGTTTGAAGAATGCATGAGAAAATGTAGATTTTGGGAAAGTGGTTCTTTGGTGACTCTCCTTCCCCAACCTTCAGGAGCTTCTTCCCTCCACACGGTACATTAATTGTGGTCATATGGGCCTTTTACTATCACTATATGGTACTTACATCCTCGCCTACCTGTCCTCCGCATATCAATTCCCATGTGGATAAACTCATTTCTGAGAGTCAATTATTCGGATTGCTCTCCAGATTCATTTAATTCCTCCTCGTTTCGCAAGGGTTCCTCATGAATGTGGGCTAGAGCAGGTTCTGGTAACTTTCCGTGTACTCACGAGTCCGTGACTTACAAAGATCTTCTTACTTTGTTTCTCTTTCCATCCTCCGATCCTCATCTTCAGATAGGATGTGAGGTGGAGTAGGGAAAAGAAACCATTAAGCCCAAATTCCTTCGTCAAATGCTAAATCGTACCATTAAATTCATTAAATTGTGTGTTGTACTTTTTTGCCGCAATGGGCTCTTTGTGTCATATTTCTATCTTTTATTGTTCATTTGGGAAAATGGCAAGAGACGTTAGAGGAATTTGAAATGGGATTCTGGGAACTAAATGACCTCTTGGTTTGTGTGAAAAGTAAAAGCGATTCTTTTCTGCCCATTCTTTCCTTTTCATCTCCAAATATTTCAGGGGCCGACGGCTCTTTTTTAAAGACTTCACATGTTACTCCATCATGTCTCAGGCGGATTATGTGCACGAAACCTTGGCCATGACATGTGAAATTTTCGGAACTCCTCTTTCCGTCTCTCTCACTTTCAGTCAATTTGGACTGGTCGTAGGTGTGGGAAGATTTCTACAAACAAGGATGGCTCTCTGAGGTTGTCTTCATCGAAGAGGAAATTTATGCTGAGCGCATAATATTAATTATTGTCTCTTAAAAATCTCTATTTCCCTCCTCCCTGTCTCCCATAATCTCCGTGATGGATGATGATGAGTGAAATGGATAATCGCTCCAACGTACATCACCTTTGCAGAGGTTCCTCCACGTGGTGGGGCAATTATAACTTCATCGGCCATCCACCACCTGTTGTTCCCCTCATCTCATCCCCTCGTCACCCATGAGATAAATTTTCTCTCCTTTCAGCTCAAGGTTCCCACTTGGGCACTCTCGAGTTTCTAATTAACCTTCTATTAATGAGTTCATTTTGAAGGAATTATCTACACTAAGGGATCGATCCTCAGTCTCATCCACTTTTATTTGAATATTTAATAGTGTATTTAATTCCAAACAGCTCTCCTTTCACTAATTTATTAGCTTTTATCCCAATGCAGTTCAACTCCATTTCCCTTTATAAAAACCAAAGTTGGATTGGAAAGAAAAACAAAGGTCACGTTCCCTTTGTTCACTTTTTTCAACCAATGAATTTAAATATTCCGTCCAATCCAGTCCTACAAATAACCCAATGAATTAATGTCAGTCATTTAGTCCTAATCGATCCACGAATGATTAATCGTAAATCAACTTGTCATTCGATTCCATTGTCGATAAGACTAAGAAATGGTAATTGTAACTTGCTTGACAGGAGTATTCTTCGCTGGCATAAAATCCGTCTTTGCGTCCCTCACAGGAGAAGTTGAGCGTCTCAGGGACCTTGTTGAGGAAAGGGTAAGTAGAGAGATTGAAGCCTTTGAGCTCTCTGGGCAAATTGGGATCGGTGAGGTAGTCGATCTGTGGGATGCCGGTGAGGTTCCTCTTGGTCACATTTTTGGGCGCGTACGGGTCCACCCACTCCTTCTCGGAGACCTGAGAGACCCCAAGGCCCGCAAACACTAAAAGTCAATTTACCCGATTAGCTAACAGACCTACTTTATGCCTTTTAACAATGTTTATGTCTGACTCGAAGACCCTGTAACCCAGTAATAACACTCTGATAAACACGCCGCCGCCAGTCCAACCACACGGCATTTCCTTGTGCCAAAGCAGAAACCTTTATTTCCTGGACAGTCGATTGAGACATAACTATGTATACCTGCTTCATAGGCTAATCCAATATGAGTGGGCCTCGCCCCATTTGCGAACACTACGCGATCTCTCTCCTTATTGTCAGGATGCCAACGGCAGTGGCCTGTTGAGCCCGACCGCATCTCCCCATAAAGAAACACAAACAATGAGGATTTGGGGCTTGGGCCGGCGCTATTTGTGGACGTCATTGAAATTTGAGGAAATGATCCAATTGAATGTGCATTCCTTCGGAGAGCTCATCCGCTCTCCTCATCCATTATTATGCCACTTGGGGTGTTGTTTACACAGGACCAGACTCACTTTCATTTCCTTCGACTCTTACTCGACTTCCCATTCTTCTCAATCTGCGACCTCCAAAAGGTGGAAAACGGTGAGTATTTTTGGCCCAATTCACTTTCACTCCTCCACCTGGGCTCCTCGCTGCGGTCCTCGAAGAATGCCGACTATGTAAGAGGCAATAACAATTGAGAGGCTACATAATACGCCGTCAAATTAGAATAATGTTCAAATGGCTGGGAGCAGCTCATTATACAAATATTTCCTCTCTTCCTCCTTCTCTCCTCACCAGCCTCGAAAGTGTAGCAGTGTGGTCAGGTATAGGAATAGGCAGCAGGAATGGTAATGGCCTGGCTCTTTCGATTCTAATCCTAAACTCACAATCTGTTGTCCTGAAGAGAACTCGTTTTTTCTCACACGATTTATTGCTTCGTCTTGCGAGTCATCGGGAGCGACTCTACGCGTGTTTCATATCTCTCTCATACATAGAGAGACTCATGCAAGGTTGTTATTCAACCACTGGTCTCCCGATCGGAAGTCCGTATATGACTTGCTCTCATAATTCAGTCAGCAGGGTGAAAAGGATTACTTACGTAGGAGAAGAACGAGGGGTGCGAGGATGATTGGAGGGATCCGGAGCCCTCGCCGCTCCTGCTGGATCATCGTCAACCTCGAGCCGACCTGGGAAGAGAGATGGAATTAGAAATTGGTTCTTTAGGTAAAAGTGCCCGTACTTGGACTTGGTCCTGAGAGCCGGCGGCTCTCCATTTCACGCAGAAACGGAGGGCCGTGTGCGAGAAAAAGGAAAATAATTCTCATTCTTGAAAGTGAACTTAACCAAGTGACAGAGGCTCAGCTCCTCATCGCCTTATCGTGAACAGCGAAAGTTTCAGATTTGCACAATACATAGACATCCTCTCTCCTCATTGAGGAATAGGCTCTATTATTTATCGCTCCCCCCTTTGTTTCTCGTCTACCTCGTCGTCCTTACTTATCATTCAGCCCTTACACCACACTCCACTGCGCTAATTTCGATCAGAATTACATTGGGTTACCAACTCGAAAGACTCGTCGAATGAGCGTCATTAGCATGGTGCTAACGTAATTCTCCCCCTTTCCTCTCATTTTTATACGCTCGCTCCTGATGGACTCGCTTTTAAATCCCAACTATTTTCATCTCTTTTTTTACATCAAATCCTTTTAATGATCAAGAGAGGAAGACCTTTAAATTTAATTCCTTTCGCTTGTAATTATCCAAATCTCACACCTACATCAAAAGAGATAAACTACTTACTTACGTATTATCGGCTCGGAATTAAAATATTTTTGATAATAAATACGCGATTCCACTACTATGAGTATCTTGACATGATGAAAGGGGAATTGAGCTTTTGTGCATTGGAAATGTGTGTGACCACCACCGTGTCTGAAACCACTCACACTTTGCTAATTAATTTAGGATTCTAGAGATTTTGATAAGGAGTGTGCCTATTTGGGTCGAGTTAAGTGAAAGATAGGAGCTCTCTTTTAAAAGCTCATAATGTTCTCTTATGAGATGAGGTTGAGCCCACAAGCCGATGATTCCTTCGGTCTTAACGAGAGGGTTGCCAATGGTGGCTGGCTGGCATTTTGCGCGTCGTTTCTTCTGACAGGAGAAAGTTACGTTCCGATAAATGGAGTATCTCAAACACACGCTCAATGTATAATATCATTTTTCATTGAATCCTTCGATCTTTCAACTCAAATTCCTCGTCCTCTCAAAGTGTAAAAATATAAATAAACAGTCAGGTCAGAGAGTCGAGGAGGTAAAAGCAGGCCAATCAGAAATGTAATAAATTATTTCTCTTAAGAAATAACTACAGAGGAGAGTTGCTGAATAAAGAATCCCATTCACTTAAGAGAGCGTTACAATTTTGCACCTTAATGGAGAGACCTATATACATCTCCTATACATACAACTCATAATGTACACAAACATTATCCTTCGACCAAATCCCATTCTCTATTCCTTCTCATAAAAGTAATAAAGTGTCTCACTTTCAGAATTCAAAACATTTAAGTTTCATTCTTTATTTAAGAATTTCTTACAATTCCCGTCACTTCCTTCCCTTTTCAATTATTATTAATTTAACAAACTTGGCGTGGTTCCTTCACTTGAAATTCCTTTTGTAGGGTCAGTTGAGGAGCTCTTACTTGTTACACAAACACTTGAAAGATGACTTTGGCAAAATATTCACTTTTGATTATGCTTTATGACTCTACCAATTGATTCCCTCTCTAATTTAAATAATTGTCGGTCTACATCTCAATTAAAATTAATTTCCTCCCTATAGGAGTTGCGAAAGAGCAATCTAATGCATATGTATTACTAATAATATGTATTATGTGTAACAAAAATGTGAAGGTGATTTACCTGAGATGATTTCAGGAGGTGGCTCCTTTGAATTTAATTAATCAGAGGGTCACTTCACATGATGACGGAGTCCTCAAGGCCGGCGGCGTGAGGGTCGACGGGTCATGGCGGGAGAGATGCGTGGATCTGCACGCTCCTCGGGAGTTGTTCGTGGGAAGGAGCTGATGAGGATTGTGGGGCTCTGGAAGGAGACGAAGGGAGACTGGGGATTCGCTCACCTATCTACTCCAACCACCACCAAACACGACCCAGAGACGATCACCACCCTTTCCCTTTCCCTTACAATTACAATCCTCCAAGTATCCCACTTCATCTCAGCTCCCAGCTTTTTTCCTGCCCCAAGAGCGAGAAGCTCCTTAAGTCACTTAAATAATCCCCCTATCTATCGCTCTTGTAAATCGGGCCACTTTGTGTTATGATTCTTATTTATCATCTTTTTTCCCTTCCCTTCCCTCCCCGGCTTCCCCAAGTCTCCCACATCTCCCCAGCAAGGAAATCAAATGGGCACGATCACTGCGGGCTCCTTTTTAAGACTTGGTGAAATTAATTCATTCCCTAACGGCCTCCACTTCCTCAGGATGGAAATACAAATGTGTGTACAAATAATGAGGATGAAATCAAGAGGTTCAAAAGCCTCATCGTACAAAACACACGGATTATGACGTTTCTCGCAAATTGTAATTATTGTTCTGAGAGAGAGTCTTTATTGTTTATTCACTTATGTATCTTTTATGTTTCATTTGAGTCTATGCTCAATGTGTGGAGAACGTAAAAGGTCGGTGTGAATGATAATTAAAATATAATATCAATTTAAACTCTCGTAAAAAGAGAATGCAAATCATGCACGCTGAACTGATTGTGCTATGTACGTGGGAGTTTCCCTAATTTATTGCTCGTTTGCTTGAGGACGTATTAGGAAACTCAAGTGGTAATGATTCTTTCTTCACATCGAGTCGGAGGTGAAGATGAGAAGGAAATGATCCACGGCAAAACAAAATGTTTGAAATGAATAAGGGCCGTGTAAAAGAGCAAAAAACTTAAAACAATTGGTTTGATGATCCAATGATATATTTATTAATGAATGTAACATACATATAGTTTTTTGTAATCTTTATGGCATTATGTGAATTGATTCATTGCTGCAGGTCATTTGGTGCACACATAAATGACAATCATATTTAAAATCTCATTCGTGATTGTGATTAAATATGAAATCTCATGCAGAGCCCCGGAGAAAAGAAGGAGTAATGCAAACTCACATTCCATTTCAAGTCTCAATAAGGCAGAGATTAAGTTGACCACAATGGCCTGTCGATTCTCCGTGTTCAAAAGGCATTTTGTTGATGTTTTCCTCAGGTTTGGCTGTTAACTCTCTAATCTGAGCCGGCCATCGATCGCCTTAAATTTCCAATTTGACACGGTGTGAGTTGGGCCAAATAAACAAGGTGTACTCAGATACTTCGAGTTGAATTGAAGTTAACCCACTGCTATTGCCTTTTACATCCACCTTCGCCTTTAGTTAATTACAACCAGCCAAGTTTGTCTAATCGCTACTCGAATAATTGCGCAAATCAAGGAAACAGTAGTTTCCTTTTTTATCTTCTAATGATCTTCATTATTTCGGAATTGGATCAATTAATGCATTATGTACGCATAATAACCCATCTCCTCAGACAATATTGGTACACGGTGGTCGGATGGTGCTAATAAGGAAAGACTCAGGCTCATTTTCCAAATCCTCAATTCAACTAATGGGAGACTCAAATTATTATGCATGAAGGAAAAATTTATACCAATCATACTAATTGAAAGAAAATCTCATTATTGATAGCAAAGAATCCTTTTCAATATTTTTATTACCAATTTCAAGGAGTTATTAGAATCATAAAATTTTAACTATCTTCATTATATTACATATAATTTTCTCTTTTACCAAAAAGGAGCATCTTGTTTTATTTTGATTGAAGATATAAATTATTGGTTATTCATTTTTAAAATTTCTTTTTTTCATTCTAATCTTAACAATGTATTAAGAATTTAACTAAAAGTGTACATTTGTCCATATTTTTATATCAATTATGTACACTTTGCTAAATAATCAACCAATGCTAGGTTAATACCAGATAGTGTAGTAATGGTCAAATTCTAAATTTAATGTGTATGACAATTAAATACGAACATTTAAGAATAGTACTATTCTCTCGATTGTATATTTCAAATCGAGCAAAAGAATAGATAAAGCATATATAGCAGTGTAAAGTATAACATTAAGTAATTGTAATTAACTTCGGATCATTAATAATAATACTCATGTGTTTATACATACATATGTTTGTACTTTGGTATATGGTACGTAAATCCAAGTGTATGGAACAAAGTGTAGAACCCATTATAGAAAAATTTTCGAGAGAATGATTTACGGCTAGCATTCTTTATACATAGTACATACGAGTACATATTATTATGTAGTAGAAATAAATTCCTAACCAATTAAGTATTGGTAGTAGAAAATAGAAGACAAAAATTGATTGCTTAATATAGAATAAAAAGAAAAATTTAAAATCTTGTTTAGTGAATTCATGCGATTCAAGCGATGATAGAGAGTTTAGAGAGAAAGAAACTCTTGAGATGGAATAATATTAATATCTGTAAATGCTTTATATCAAACTCATGATTTGTAATATGTACGAGTAGAATAATATTAATAT
>JAQGBZ010000415.1:0-51356 GCA_034687125.1 Neelides folsomi
TACATATCCTTATTATAATTATTAATTAATAACATTTAATTGTTATTTAACAAATGTTAAATCTAATAAAGTTAAAAGTCATAGCTAATAAAGTTAAAATAATTCAATAAGTTTGAATGTTTAAAATATTGCGGTTTAATTGAACCTTGAAATATCAAAACAACTAAAATGTAATTATACAATTTTTCCTCAATTTAAATGTAAATAATTACATTCGAATTTTTTTTAAAGTTCTATCTAAAATATAAAAGTACAATCTTTGGTCGAATATTTTTCACTCCTTTTTCGGATTTGTAATATAAATCATTTTTCATAACTTTCAAGACATCTGCTTGCTACACTACACATTTTAACAATGTGGTAATTTCAAATAGAAATATAATTTTATCTAATTGTCAAAATTGCAACATTTTCTTCTTTTTCTAAAAACTTATATAAATTAATAAAATACTTAATATGATTTCTATTTAATTTATTTTATATAAAATTATTTTATTTTTTAGGAAATTTCATGAAGAAAAACAAGGAACATTTCTTGCTCTTAAAGCAGAAAATTTTTATATTGCCCAATATCTTTTCTTAAGCTATAAAAATGATCTGAATATTTTCATCAATTTCTAAAATCTGAGCAAAAAGAGCGTAATTTTGAAAACAAGTTCTCGAGGTTTTTCTGGAATTTGAATTCCCGCCTTCAGATTTTGGCTTGACAACTATAAGACCTTATTTGTTCCATAATTCTTTGGTTATTCTTTCTTTTCTTATTTTCATAATTTCTTTTCTCTCATTCCCTATTACTTATTACCAACATTTTAAATTCAACCGATAAGATAAATAAAGCAAAAATTCGAAAATTCTGATCCAAGCATGCAATGGTATTAAGCCATAGTTTAACGCACCAGGGATGGGAGTGAATGCATTACTCAAAGCATTGAAATTTGAGGGATTTATTCCGCAAATAGTACAGGCTGGGGATGATTTTACATTATTAACATTACGTAAAACTTTTCCATCAATCAGGGTTAAATGCAAATCAAAAGTGATTAATAATTTTTGTTCATTAATAATATGCTCAAAAGGAACCAAATTCGAAATTTCAGCTTCGACAAATATTTATTCGAACGACTTTCTTTAGCAATTTGTAGTCTAAACTGACGACAAAATCTATCTGAGCCTGACCTGCCATGAGTTGCTATCTCGCATTCGCCTGTGCGTTTCAAAAGCTTTTCATATCCCCGAGTTTTTGAACAGCATTTAGATTAGCATAACTTTAATTGAGATAAATGCCTAATATAATGTTTACCGAGATTAAATAGTTTAAACTTTGTGTTTTGTGTTTAAGCTTTTGTTCTAAAATATAAAAAAATTCTGTAATAGAAATAATAGAATAATGTAGTTATAATAATATATCAGCTATTTTACAATTTGCACGACATGAGAAAGTTAATTAAATAAAATAAAGTTAATCAGGTAAATATAAGAACAATTAGTTAATAATTAACTAATTTAATAATTAATGATGAATAATTAATTATTAAACATTTGTTCATTGTGTGGAATAAAAAACCGTTCAGGTGAATGGTTTTAAATAGTGCGAGTGTTGAAAACTTCCGCCAATGTCCAAATAATTATAACAATTAAAATAATGAGATTTTTAAATGTTTCAAAGACGTGTCACGCAAAGGGGAAAATCCTTCTTTGCTCATCTCAGTTTCGGCTTCTTCCAATTGAGTTTAAATGTCTTGAATCTTCGTGTCTTTTGATGTCATGAAAGTGTTTTGGAAGATGTTCGGAAACTTGTGATTATACACATGCCATGTTTGCTCATACTTTTTTATATTTAAAATTAAAGTTACGATTTTACATTAAATGCTATGATATATTACGTTAAATTAATGTACATTAAATGCATTGGTATTAAAATGGTTTAACATTAAAAGTGCATTTTGGGTATTGTAAAGTCTATCAAATAATTTCCGTCTCTACCAGACCAAACATCAAGCACAAGATCAGTAATTAAAATGCATATCTCATTTACACACTCTACAAACTTCTTTTTATATACCATACATACCATGTAATAGCTAATTCTTAAATTCTAACTACCTGTACATTATATATATAAATATAATATTTAGTACAGATATAAATATTATATACATGTAGGTATACCTATCGTTATAGATTTATATTTATATATATATACCTGCACGTTTACTGTAAAGTCCATATAAAAACGTATTTTGTTAAAATCATTCCATTTCTTGAGTTTTATCAAATGTTTTTAATGGGGGTTTTATAAGGAAAGTGTAAAAGAACATAAAATGCATTTATATTGTAAAATATACCTTTTATTCTTTTCATATTCTTTTTATATATTTTTCATATATATTTTTCTTATATTTTTACTCTCTTTGTATGAGATTGAGTTTAATGAGATTTGTAATCTTCATTTTTGTACATTGATACTCTCACCTTTTTCTTCACCCCCAACTTCCAATGTTAATGTTAGGGCTTAATATTAGAGCTATTCTTAATTATGTTTAGTATCCTTAATGTTAGTTATGATAAGGTTAATTGTAACGTTAATGTTCATAGTAAAAAACTTTAGTAGTAAATGAATGGGGAAGTGAGAAAGGGCGGTTTTGATCATGATATTCGGGAGCCCACTTTGAGCCTAATTGTGATCTGGGCCAAAACTCCCTCTTTTTATCATAAGACTCATCAGGATATTACGACCCGAACTATATCTCACATGAATCAACTCAAATTCACTCTAAAACTCAAATCAACTCCAAGACTCAAATCCGCACAAATTCACGCAAATCTATAACTCTATAACTAACACCTTTTGCAAAAACTCAAAGGCTCTAAAACTAAAGCAAAAATGTATCTTTGGGCTAAAGTGTAGTTAAAGCTGTTAATGAGAAAAATGATTCAGAGTAGATGCGTGAGTCGCCGTGAGTATAAGAAATCCTTAATGGCTATTAAATCAAAAATCGTGAAATTATAATTGGCAAACTTGCCTGAATTTTGCGAAAATGAAAGTATTTTTTGTTTTTATTATTCCAAACACCGTTCTACATTTTTGCGAATGAGGTGAAAAAATACAGAAGGAAATAAATATAGGAAAATGTTGCAAAAAGTTATGAAGGTTTTTGGCTATGCAAAAATCCAAGATTTATTATAACGATTGCAATTCTATAATTTCAAATGAATTTGAGTTTACTTGCAATTAATTCAACTTTAAAGAATTTAAGCTTAATTGCGATTAAATTAATGGTTTTTGTCTTTATATTGAATTTGTTGAGGATCAGCGCGAACGCAGATCCTCGCTAACAAAAATTGTACTCCCGAGTTGCAACGATTTGTCGCAATCGAAGTCTTCATTAATCCCGATGTGCAATGGAATTAACTCGAACTTAGGAGACATCCTTTGTGATCAATGTACTCCTTGAGCCAGGTAAGTGCCGAGTTAATGTCACAACTTCCCCCTTAACCTCCAAGAACATCTAACCAAACATGACCTCAACATCCACTTGAGAATACAAGGGCCAATTAACGTCCTCGTAACTAACGACATTTAATTACAATTAAGAATTAATTATCTTAATCCATTTTTGCATGTGTTTATTCAGTTTGGTTAAATCCAATACATTTAATTTGACTTTTAATGTGGATTTGGATTTATTGAATGATCAGCCTTTATCTGGTGCACAAAATCTTTAAGTCTCATTCTGCCCCTCATTAATCTCCCTTTATTATAAAACCTTTTTATAAATATAATATTTGTTTAAATATTGTTTGGATGGGTTATCGTTTATTGAAATAGTCAATTAGGATTTATAGTTAATTGGAAATAGTTAATTAGAATTTTTCCATATTGAAACTAGTAATTACATAGCATTTATCATTAATTTAATTTAATATTAAAATTGTGAAGGGAAGTTGAGAATGAAAAATTGAGATATAAATTGGACGAAGGAATGTAAAGTGAAATTTTATAAAATGTTTAAATTTTCATGTTTAAATTGCTTAAATTTTATAAAATGGTTAAGATTTTAATTAATTAAGCGGTCTCATGCAAATTGACGTTGGAAGGAATGTTGACTCCAAGTGTGCCACTGCGGTCAAGAAGAAGGATCAAGTGAAATTGTTTCAAATAGAGCCGACGTTGGAAGTGTCAAAAATAATAAGGGGGTTGAAGCTTAGCACACTTCTCCAATTCCTCTCAGAACCAGGACGAAGGCAGTGAGAAGTGAGAAGAATAGAAATTCAGTTTAATGACCAAAATCATCAACATGATGAAAATGATGATTGGGCCTATTGTAAACAAAATTTATTCCCCACATTCATTCAAATTAATCCATCAACATTCATTAAAATAATCAAAATAGTTAATTTACAGTTAATTTAACAATTCAATATTAAAACTTGACTTAATAAAGTTAATTTAGCGACACAATGTAAATACAATTGATTTTACAATTGAATGTCAATACAGATAATTTAATTACTATTAAATAAATAACATTAATTAAATAATTTTAGTTTTAAATAATTTACATAATTTGACCGGATTCGATATTTGATTGATGTTTGATGTTTTACATCGGAATTCCCTCCTGGATTTCTAATGGTTCTAATAAATTGAATAAATTGACTCGAACCCATTGATTAAAATTCCATTGATCTTCTCCTGGCGGTTCTCTCCATAATTCGATGAGTCATAATTTGATGAATCGTAATTCGATGAATCTCTCCATATAATAAATATTCCCAGTTTCTCCATACCAAAACCGTTTTTGACATTTTCCTATCCTTCCCATACATTTCTATCTTTTCTATACATTTACATTTCCATACATATCCTATACATTCCATACGTTTCTATACATTTACATAAATTTTCATATAACCATCATTTTCCTCACTGGTTCCCATATCAATTTGTATTTCTCCTTCAGCTTCCCATTTGATTTGTGATGGAGGAGAAAGGCGGTTTGATGGACGCGAGGAGATTTGGATTTTAATCGGCCTGGGAAAAACGAGTTTTTGCACATCTTCGCCAAAACTCTTTTTCTCCCTCCCCGTAAAGGCCGTAAAAGGACGGAAAATTTTCACAACAAAAATATTCTCAGTCTGACATTAAATAATCAAATAAAACAATAGAATTTAATAGGAATTATTACATCTGTTTTATTGGCCATAATAACATCACTTTAAATCACGCTTATGTATAACCTCCCTGTATATGAATTCCAATCAATGTAATCTTAATGGGAATTTAAAAGTGTTGTTAAACGGTCATAAGATTAATTTATATTCAATATATAAATTAAAAGAATTGAAAAAATTATCTTTTGATCGCAAGTCAAATTACTCATTTCACCTCCATTGGAATCTCACAATGATCAAATTCATTCCCACTCGTATAATTACCATTAAAGGATTTAAAACTCTCATTATTGCCATTAACGATCAAATTCTGTCATTAAAGATCCGTTTTCCCCATTTAATCAATTTAAATAAAAATTATTCTGATTACTGTAATCCATTACACTTTGTTTACTTACTTTGTTTATTTACTTTGTTTCAATTAAGATCAACGTAATTGAAACTTTATATAATTTCTTAAACTTTCTTTCTCCTCTTCTCATTTTTCAATCTTTAACTCAAATTGTTTAACAGAAATTTAATAGAAATTGTTTAAATGAAAATCTTTAAATGAAGTTTAACTGAAATTGTTTAACAGATTTAACAGAAATTCTTTAACTATTGTTTATATGAAAATTGTTTAATATTTGATTATTATCAAATTGGGTTTATAGTGTCAGAATGAAAGTCTGGGTTGAATTGTTTTCTTCTAATCCAAATGTGATCGGAGTGAGATTCACCTGGGAGGTTTCTAAAAATGAGTTTCCATTCTCTATGGAGTAAATTCTCCTCGTGGGGAGTTGATTAGTGGATTCAGATAAACTCAAAACATCTCTCATTCTCACCTTCAAAAGATCAATATCTTCATCCTACAATAAATAATAATAACCCACATGCATTCATATTTTCATATACATTCATATAACGTTTCTATACATTCACTTGCATTCATATACCTATATAACATATTCATTTATATAAATACGAATCCTTATCAAAAAACGCAACAAAAGAAAACTCGAGCAAAAGTTGATCTTTGGGTTCAACAAAAGATTAAATCATGTTTGATAAAAATAAATGCAAAGTTAAAAGCAATTAAAAATACAACACACAAACACTACAAAATAAGTATAATACAATGCAATACAATATCTAATACAATATATATTTCTATACAGTTTAAAAGTTAAAATAAAGTTAAATAAGTTAACTAACTTAATCCAACTCAAAATAAATTACTTAAATAAGTTCTTTATTATTTTAAATTCTCTTAATGGTCCGTTGTTTGTTGTTGAGGCTTTAAATGTTCAACGGCCATTTGGAGTATTTGGGTTTCCTTCACATCCGCTGTTCTCTGAATTCCATCTTGAGTATGGGGAGGATCACACCCATCAACCGCATACAAAAATCCTTCAACTTATTACACATATAACAAATCCCTATAAGGATCTTTACACAAGATCATCACTCTGGAGGATTCCTATAACAAGTAGTTAAAACACAGATATACAAGTATAGCATAGCTATATACCAACTATAAGAATCTGTATACAACTATAAGAAAATTACAAGAAGCATATAATCTAATATATACGTACAATATTCCATATGACTTATATGAGAAATAGTAAAAACTGTACGAGTATACATTTTTCCTCCAATGGGTGATGAATGCAATTAAGCTATAGAGTTATTAAAGAGATATACCGTATAATCTTCCTGTATAAAATAATTTCTGTCTTGTCAGTATGAGATAAATACCTTTACCTGTATTCTTATAATCTTATAAAAGTACAGGTAAAGTGTTATACTTACAGTTTCATATGTACAAATAGAAACACATACAGTAGGTATGTTTCATGTGTATTTAAACTGTAGTGTTTCTTATGTTGGTTTCTTATATTAAGATCTTATATGAGCTATAGCTGTAGTGGAGAAGGGTTCGTTGAGTGAACGTAAGGTACAATATTGTACAGGTGGAAATGAAGACGTGTTCGTTGTTTTGAACCATAGGAATTCCAATGTTGGAGAATGAGTGTGGTGTTAGGTAAGGGCTGTAGGGGTTGCCATCCCCCGCTACAATTCACCTCCACAAAATTCACCTGAGATCGCCAGTCACTCCCAAGACATCAAACAAGACCAAACCCCTCCGTTAAATCAAAAACAAATACAATCCCACATCTTATATATTTAATATTTACACAGACAATATTTAAAAAATATAAGAAATACATTAAATATATAAATTATATTAAAAATATTTTTTTAATACATAAAATATATTCTTATAATGTTTGTAATATATACAGTAATATAGTAAAATTATCTTTAAGGATCTACTGTATACATTTAATAAATTTTGTACATATAAGGAAATATTTGAGTGTTTGTATCTCTGGAAGGAAGTTTCCCATTGTTCTTCTTCCTTCCCATTTTATTTCCCTTTTGGGAAAACAATACGTCGGATTGAAATCAAACAAAGTGAATTGAAATCTGGTTAAGGAAGAAGAACAAAATTGAAGGAAGTTTGGAGTTGACGAAGGTGAAGGAAAAGGAAAAAGTGAAGTTTGCAATCTTTTGAGGAAAATCAAAATCTTCTTCCTTCCAAATTCCTCACAAACCTTTGGCAATTCTTCGAGAAATCATCAACTTTCCATCCACACAACTTGTCCAATTAATTCTTAATTAATTGAAATTAAGTTCATTAAGTTAAAATTAATGAATTAAATTCATGAAGTTCATGAAGTTTAACCCTAAATTATTAATTTTTCCTAACTGACATTTGGCACTTTTAAATCTTCGAATTTGACAACTTTCAAAGAAGATTTTCGAAATTCAAAGAAGCCGCCATAACGTTTTTAACAGTGATTGCTAATTAACTCGCCGGGATTTTATTAATTAATTCTAATTAAAGTTTTGGACAAATACAGTTAATATAGGTAACTGAAGTTAAGAAAACTCAAGAAATAACTAAAGTTAAGATAAAGTTAAAGTGAGAATTTTCCAAAGTCGCGTGAATAGTAATATAGTTAGAGTGACATTGTGACATCCGACCTCTTGGGCCGAAGTAAAAGTTTATAATTTTGTTTGTAGCGAACGGCAAGTCACGAAGAATGAATTGGTCATAATCAGCGGAGATATCAAAAGTAAGTCTATGTCTTTTTTATTATAAAAAAACTGTACAAGTCAAGGGGAAACCGACCGGCAACTCTCGCCATAACGAACCCAAACGAAGGTGGAAAATGGCCAAAAATGAGACAAAAATGTTTAAAATGAACTTCATTTAATATTTCATATACCTTACATATAAATATACCATATACCATATTTTTATAGTTCGTAAAGTTGAAGCTCAGAAGCTCACAATGGTTGCCATGGAAGTTAACAATATGATATTTCTGTATATAGTTTCTATAGTTGCCATGGAAGTTAACAATATGATATTTCTGTATATAGTTTCTATAGTTGCCATGGAAGTTAACTATAATATATTTCTGTATAGTTTCCATGGTATCTAACTAAGGTTGTATCTAAGGTTTTTTATATTCTTTTGTGTTTAATCAACGTCCGCCGTCTGCCAACTCCTCAAATCTTCTCAAAATGGGGATGAAAGTAGATTTCGGCTAATTCCCTTTTAATCTACTTTGTAAATCAAACCTTCTGCTTTTCCTTCCCCTTTATTTACTTCAAAGTCTCCTTTTACATTCTTCACGTTTTTCATATAGAAAAGAACCCAAAACATTCGCAACATTTGTTCAATACTAAATACGTATAAATCCTATAGAGGTTAAAAGCCTTAAAGCAAACCTTAAAGCACAAGCTTTAACTATATTCAAGTTTTAACTATAAAATACGTTAAAGTGTGAGGTTACATGAAGGCAAAGTTTAATTTAATGAATAAGCTTGAATTAAAGCTTTTAGTTAAATGTATAGTTAAAGGTTTAGTTAAAGCTTAAAGCTTAGTTTAAGGATTTTTGAAGTGAGTTAGTGACTAATTGTTTCTTCAATGTTTTCATCTTTTACAAGGAGGAATTGAAGGGAAAAGTAAGTAAGGCATTTGGGATTTGAATTGTTGGAGTTTAAATCCACATTGGGTCGGATGGGGAGTTTAAGAGGAAACGACGCGGGGCAACCTCATTCCATTATATGCAAAAGACAAAACCAATGTTTTAATTCTTTTATTTATTTCGTTTTATTTATTCCGATTGTGTGTTGATTTTGACTCATTTTGGGATTCGGTTTCAAGATGAAGTTTACTCAGAATTTAATTTCTTTCAGTTTTGTTTTGAAAGCTCAAAGTCAAATTCCTTCAAGAAAAAATCAAAACAATCAAAAAATTAAAATGTTCAAAATAATCAAAATTGTGATGAAAAAATACTGAGGGTTTAAATGCAAGGCACGGAATGGAACCAACACATTTATTATAATATTTATTATTAAAGGGAGACATTCTAAAATTCTAATAAAGCAATAAAAGGAGTGTAATTATTGTTCAGGACCAATCCGCCTATTACATTTAATCACAACCAAAATTGCATATTAAGTAATTCTCCCCAAAACTAATTTTTGGATTTGGATAATAAAGTTAATAAAGTAATTTTCCACACAACATTCTTTATCATTCAAATATCGTAATGCTTATGAAAAATTCTAATGCTAAGAAGAACAAGAACTAAATGTAAGAAGTTGATTTAACAATGTCGTTAGTTTAAATTAAACCTCGCAAAATTCATAATCGCTTCATTTAGGTCTTTAGGCCATAATTTAACTAAATGAGGGATTTTGTCATTTTTAGTGACATATGACTATAATCTCCTAAATAGCTACATCCTTCTAAATATTATGTGACTATAATCTGCTAAATAGCAGCATGACTATACCCTGATAAATAGCTAGATTTAGTCCTTGTCATTATAAATGACCAAATAATGAGATTTTTTATTCCTATTTGGTTTAAGGACAAGGAAAGGAATTTATTTCGTGTCATAAAATCATAAAGTAAATTTGACGTAGATCGTGCAAGTATAAAGGTAAACAAGAAGAATTGGTTTTGAAAGAGAGTATTTAAAAACCTTGTTGATTTTAACCATTATGATTAGGATTTTAAATCATGATCTCTTTTGTTTGCTCTTCCCTATTGAGGAACAAAAAGGAATTTAATCCAACATTGGTTATACAAAAATTCATTACAAATCTCTTTTATATTCCTCATTACTCAATAACTATTAAACAACTTCAAAAACTTCAAACTCTTATTAAAATCAATGCATTTTTATATTAAGCACAATACATTTTATATTAAATACAATACAATTTCCATCCTTTGGATATTTTCCCCTTGAGGCAATTTGATAGACAAATTGTGGAATTTGGTCAAAATTGGTTAGCCATTATTTTACAGCTAAAACCGATTACTTCGACTTTAACTCAACTTTAATAAAGGGAAATAAAAAAGGAGATTTGGACATAAATCAAATATTTACGATCCTTTAGACTTTAGTGTATCTAATTCATACAGTAATTGTATATGTGTATTCCTTATATATTTCTTATGCACTGTAAGTATTCTGTAGATGTAATAAAAATGTAGTTAGTTATTTGTTTCCCATTTACCCAATGGCACAGTGATCCAATGGACCTTTTACCTGTAATTTGACCACACAGGATTTCCCTATATTTATCTTAAATACACCTTTCCGCTATAAAAACCCTTCAGAGCACCATTCCTCTTTTTAAACTCTTTTACCTCGTTTGGCTTTATTTAAAAAAACTCACGATTACGTTTATTTCCTATTTAAACTATTCCTGTACATTATATATACAGATACATATTATGTAAGTATGTATTAATCTAGAGTACAAATAATATTTCTTGTGTTAATTTCTTATGATTCATATGAATGTGTAAGAAATCACATTTGTTGGATAAATGTTGAATAATGCGGAAAATGATGAAAATGGAGAACAATCAACACATAAATTTTCCCTCAAAGTGTGGAAAATCTCGGCCTGGTTTTCCAACTTTGAATTTTTAATTAAGGGGGCAATAAACAAATAAAGAGTTCCTATACACATTACACTTTAACATTACATTACTTACATTTAACTTATAACTTACATTTAACTTAAGGATTATAACTAGACATAAGATTCATAAATAAGAATAAGATTCTTCATATAAGAACATGTAAGTATTTTATTTATGTTACCAGAAAAGGCATAAAGATAAAATTGTTCATTTTCTTCCGGCGTTTCTCATCCTTTTCGTGTTGGTGGATTTTTATTAATTGCTTCTTTTATAATCCAAACTTTTATTTATTACTCTTTTATTTATAATGTCCCTAATTGGAACAATGGAAGTTGTAAATTTAATATAAATGGTAATTGTAAATTATATTAATTTCTATTACAAAGATCTTATTTGAATTTTTATATCTTTGTGCGTTTATTCAATTTATTCTAAAAGTATAAACATTATTTATTCCAAAATATTGCTTATATACAGATAGTTAAATGAGTTATATAGGTTTGTATTTGTGTTATAAGGAATTGAAAGTTCACTTCCTCTTTCAATTCATCCCCAATAAGGAAATTTTGTTCCACCTGTTGATTGGACTCGGTGAGAATTTGCTAAACATATTGAACATTAGGGACATCCCATTAAGTTTCCTATTTGCCTATTACGATAAATAAATATAAAGCTTCCTATAAATTCCAATACTAAACTATGTACATATTACATGTATACTGTACATATTACATAAATATGGTATATACTGTACATATTTCATATACACTGTACATTTTCTATTTGAACTTTGAACATTATGAATTCATATGTGAAGATTCAAAAGGAATCTCTGAATGTAAAAGAGAAAAAAATGATTTTGTGTTTGTTTAAGCGATTGAACGATCCGTGAAATTTGTTCATTTCCAAACACAGTTCAACATTTGTTGGTTGGACGCGAGAAGATTATTAACTTTAAATTATAAATCTTTTCAACTACCGGCTTTCATATACTTTACATAAATAATATATTACATATAGTACATTCACATACATACAATACATATTACTGATATGTTTTTATTATAATATTATACCTTCATAAATATGTAAGATTTATAAGTAATAAAGTAGTTATACGAATAAGACATTTTAAATTAAGAAAAAGTTAAAGAAAAGTGAAGATTTGTAATATAAGACATTCGTATCTAACAACTGCATTTTGTTTGCATGGTTGGATGTGATTTCCATCCTCCACGCAGATCGTGCCTTCATTCAACTTCAACTCATCAACTTCTCAGGAAAGACATTGCAAATTGCGAAGGAAAAATTAAGAAAAAATTAAATTTTTCAAAAAACTATATTTTTCCAAACTTTTTTCTAATTCATTTTAAAATATAAAATTGAGTAAATATTCAAAATTTAAAAATTATAAAATAATTCAGGAATTTTTTTAAAACATAAATTCATTTCCAATTCAATTTAGCTTTATTTAACTAGACGTTAAATAAATTTGAAAGTCAAAGTTTAATTTCTAATTTTTATTCTCCGCGGCGGCCGTGGAGTTTTTGAATCTTGTAATAAAAACCTTTTTATTCTCCCTCACACTTTCCTTCCATTTTCCATGAATTATTTGAAATTTGTCCTTTGGCTCACCCTTTGAATATTTTCAGTTTCCTTTCCAGTCAACGTCAAACTTCCCTCCTTGGATTTCTCCCTTTCAACTCCTCCATTTAAATTAACATTTAAAACTTTGAATTTATGCCGAGGAACGGTCCACGTGCCGGAGCATTTGTTTTCTCTTAATCCCTGACGCACGTGGAGTTATTCCGCACTTTAACAATAAATCATGAATTCATATAAGGAATGGAAAATTAATACAGAATAATATACAATGGCTATTATACATTAAATTATACGGTTCTTATAAATACATTAAATCTATTACATATTAAATCTTAAACACAATAGCGACAATAGGTTTTAACACAATTAACACAATGGATTTTCTTACATATAAAATATTAACAAAAGTTTTTTTCCACCAATAATTTGTGAATCAAAATCCTTCCGTTCAATTTGACCACAAAGTCATGAAAAACCCCAAATTGGGATTTGAATTCATGAAATGATTTTGTTCACCTTTTATTTGACCACACCGAGTCTCCTTTAAATTCATTTAAAATTCCTTCAATTGGGGTTTTCAATTCCCCAAATTCAACCACTTTTGTTTCATTTTTCATACATTTTCCAATCCCTTCAAATCCCTTGCAATTCCTTGCATAAAACAAGGAATTAACATTAATGACATTAATGGCATTAATGAGGTTTAGAAAATTAATGAAATTTCCCAATGACTCTTTTATAATAATTTTTTTTCACAATGATTTTACAACCAATTCACAATGAATCTTATAGGGAAATGATCATACAATGAATAGTGAAATTATCCAATCAACACGAAACAAATTAGCGTATGATTGAATTCAACTTCTCAATAATTTCTTTCCTCTTTATAATACAATATTTATATTAATTCATATACGAATTCTTCTTAGGTATTAGTACAAATACATATACAATACATACATATCTAATACATATACAACTTTGTTTCTTTAACACAATTGGGTTTTAAATCATAAATCTAAATCCCATAAAACTAATAACAACAAATTGCAGTAATTGGATTCAATTAAACGGATATGAATTCTAACTTACAATGAGTAAAAAAACATTTGCATTTTTACATGTATTTGAATAGGAATAATGAGGATGGAAAAATTATTAAATTAACATAAATTTCCAATGGGAAACTTCTTACAATTTCTAATGAATCCATTCAATTTCGAATCTGTGGATGTTGAAATTCAACATTTGAATGGAAAACATTTCAAGAGTGGAGAAGTCGGAAGGGCGAAGACCAGTGCGAGTAATTAAAAAGAGGGAGGTTCAAAAATCCACGAATTCTTTTCTTCCTCAACAACTCAAGAGAATCTTAAAGAGAATCTTATGGACTTAAATGGAATCTTAAATACAGTATGGAATCTTAAATACAATAACTATCTGTATAATATAATTATTATTTTCTTATATATTCTTATGAGACATGTATTGGGTTGTTGATTTTGAACCTAACCTAAGTTGATTTCCTTATATAAGATTGTTTATTTAAAAAAGATAACAACTTATGGCCCGTCCTGTATACGAGCTTCTCTTGAGGAGCTTTATGAATATTGTAAAATCCGCTTTATTCAAAATGTGTTCCATTCAAAATGTTCTAAGTGTTTTTAATGTTCTAAGTCTTGTAAGTGTTGAAGTGTTCTACTGAAAGTCATTTAAGTATTGTTGTTGATCCTGAAGAGTTCTTGTGCATAAATTGTGTTGAAGGAGGAAGGAGGTTGATCGCATAATGAGGAGGATGTTGGACCAATCTCTCTACCTAACTTATGCTTTAACTTCTACTTTAACTTCTACTTCATCTATAAGAGAGCTGAGTGAGGGAGACGGAAGGGAATGTTGAAAATCCGTTAGCTTCCACTTGCTCATTCAACGCCATGCAGGATGTCCATATGAATCAAAAAATTCACTTCATTAGAGAAGACCTAACAAATACTATACACAATCCCTATAGAACAAGATTGAAGAAAATTGTATGAAAGGATCTAAGCTTTCTTATACAGAAAGTATATGACAAATATGAGAAAGTACCATAGGTATATGACATACAGATACAGATATGTACATATATAGTATACAAATGTATATAATACATGGGTCATTATATATTGTACAGATATTTGTATATGATATAAAGAGAATGTATAGTATATGTATGTATTTATTGTTAGTATAAGCTTATGTATTTACAATATATAGAGGTAAAATGGTTTTGATGGATTTTGGGTTAAGGAAAAGAGTGGAAGGGTTAAAGGAGTTTTAATGTCAGTTAAATTGTAAAGGTGAAACGGAATTATGAGTTTCCAATGTTGGGACGGTTGGGACCTTTGGAGTTCATCGAGGTGTCTTCCCATTTTCCCTTTGCTTTGGTGAGGGTCGAAATTGTAACTGTTTTCTCTGGTTCAAAATATTATCACCCCCGAGCTCAATTCAATACACAAATGAAAGATAAATGGACGAAGGGAACAACTGTAAGATTAATACAAAAAAGGATTAAAGTTCTTATATTAGCTAATTGCAGTATAATTGCAATTGCAATATAATTACCTATACTACAATATTCTGTATATTTAGTAAGCAATGAGTGTACTATCTGTATAAACTGTATATCTAACAATGCACAATTGTAATTGTGCTTATCTTTGTCATGATGTTATTATTTATTACTTATGCAATTTTGTAACTTCTTCACCTTCATGGCCAAATCTTAAGATTACATAAAAAATAATGTTAAAAATATAATGGCAACAATGAGCAAATGTGCAATGACAAAATATGTACAAGTGTATAACACAATATACATATATAATATACAATGCTGAATAGTATTTCTAATATGTAATATAGTATAGTATAGTTAGTACTTAAGGAGTACATAGGGCGTGAAAATTAATAACGAGTTAATTTATGAAAAAAAGTTAATTGATGGATAACTAGGTTGACTTATTCTTGTGTCTCTATTCATAAATCCATAACCTGTAATTAACTTACCATTAAATTAATTATTGAGACTTTCGACCATCGTTGAGAACTTTAAGAAATTTTCATTTTGCAATATTTCCCTATTATCTTTATGCATTGTTTTATTGCAGTTGCAGAGCTAAATTGAGTTTTACAACTCCAAGTTACACGTAGTGTATAAAGATAAATAATATTTATATCACTTGCGTGAATGTAGGCGTAATTGACTTACGGTTAAAGTATTTATAAAGGTATTTAGCAAGTAAATGTTAATTTAACTAATAATTAATAAAAGGGTTCCCGATGGAGAAAAAAGGAGGAGAATTTGAGAAGAGTGGAAGGGAGTTAAAAAGATCTCATCCATATCTCCGGTCAGAAATGTCACGGTCCGAAGGAACTTCTTAACTTCGCTTAACTTCTTTTAACTTCGCTTACTCAATTCACTCAATTCATTCTTATAAAACTCCAAACACTTCTTTACAAAAATGATAAAACATGTCTTTGATCTCATAAATCACACTTTACGTTTTTTGAGATTTGGTCAAATGAACATGAAAAATCTTTTAAATTTAAAACTATTATTATTATTAACTTATAATAATTTAAAAAAAATGAACGATTTTCAATTAAATTATTTTAAAAATTAAATATGTCAATGTGTGATTTTAGATTTTTTGAGAGTTTTGTGTAGATTTATTGAGTTTATGAGTTTTGGGGGATTTTATGAATTATGTGTAGATTTGTAAGATTTGGAGACATTAGGAACATTAGAGGAATTGTGAGTTTAAATGGTTGTGAGGATTTACGGTAAAATGTGAGTCATTATTTCATTTCGTTCCGTTTTGTGTAGTGGAGAGGGAAATTCATCGTGAAATTCTTCTTTCAGCTCCCCGACGTTCCCTTCACAATTGTCCACAAATGAGTCGAAATGAGTCGAAAGGAGCCGAAAGGAGCGGAAGAACCTGAGGAAGAATTAAGGTCCAAGTCCCGGTGACAAAACCCAAAATCCCGTTCCATTTTTAACACTTTTACATCTTTTAAACATCTCCCTTCATATAATGAAGTCATGAGATTACAATCACGCACTCTTTTAACTTAAATTGTCACTTTAAGATTTTAAATATAATTAAATAACATTTAATTAAATTAAAAACTAAATTTAATCTTACATTTAACTTAATTTTACATTTTAATAAAATTAACTTAAATTTCATTTTATTCCATTAATGTTATTTATTATTTTATTCTTAAAAGCATAAATGTAATTTTGTTCCTTTTTGGGTCAAGTCGGCTCCTTTTGGCTCTGAGGACTCTCATGGTGTTTTCTTTTATGTGGGAGTTGAGAAAAGTATCAGAAGTTTCTGAATTTCATTCCAATGTAATATGAAGGGATGATTAAATGTGTTTATTATATCTGTATTTACTATATCTGTATTTATTATATCTGTAGTATAAGAAGGGGAATAAGAAAGGATTTTTGAATGTGTTAAAAGGATATGAAAATTGTTGGCACAAATGGAGTGGAATTTTCTATACAAAAGGATAAGTCATACATTTACTTCTTAAGTTCTCTGTAGCTCCGAGGCAAAGTGGGAGAAATTGTAAATTGATGGGTCAGATTGGTCGAGGTGGGAAATTTATCTTCCTCATTCACTCAACACAATTTACAAAACATTCAACAACATTCACAAACAGACCCGTTCATGACTTTTATATACAACTTAGGTTGGGTTAGGTTAGCTTGAACACTTTAGAAATTATGATTCAAAATAATATGAAACTTTAACTCTCTTTAAATTGCCTTAAAGTAAAATTAAGTTGATTTTTAAAGCAACGTTATAATTTTTTAAATTGTGATTGTTGTGAACATTTGATGAGTTTTGATGTTTTGAATGTTGAAGTCATTTGAATTGTTGAATGTAACAATTGGGCCTGTGTGGGAATGGAGTTTAAAAATCCGCACCTAAACAAGAGGACTTTGACAGTGATAAAAGACCTCAAACGACATTTGAATGAGAAGAACACAATGTTTTTTTCTTCTTCACACAATTATTATTATTATTTATTATGGGCAAAGGACTTTTGATAATGAGGGAGGAAAAAAGGTGATTAGAAAATCATCAATCATCAAATACCATAAACAAAACATATACCATATAAAAATATTATAAAAACACTAAATAACCAATATAAACAATATTAGAAAAATACCATATAAAAATCTCTGTGTATAATTTTCCATATGAAATATATGCCATATAAAAATCTGTGTATATGATGTACCAATATTTATTAAATGTCGTTAATTTTGACATAAATGGCGTTGGTGTTTGGATTTTGCTTGAGGGTTTGGAATTCTTTAAAGTAAATCAGATTTGTGAAGGAAGTGGGCCAAATGAAATAAAACCAGTGGAAGTTGAAGTGTTAAAAAGTAAATCACATAGTTTATTAAATATGGAAGGCCCAGAGAGGATGATGAGGATAATTAGGCTCAAATTAATTTTAAAGACCAATCAGAACCATAATATGCTTCATGTACATTTCATATACATTTCATATGTACATATTTCATATCTAAAATCCCTCTTGGTTTCATAGACATAGACTTCATACAAAAAATACTAAAAAGAAAAGAAGACTTCTTGAGTTCAATCACGCTTTGCCTTAAAGGAGTTTACCTTAAGGAGTTGATCCAAATTCTTTATCTAAAATACCTTTGAGACATTTTTAATATTTTAGAATATATCTAATGTTAAGATATTAGTATTTATACATAGTTAAGAATTTATTGAGTTCATCTAATAACTACCGTTCATTTCCTCATCCGATCACGACTTCTTTATTTTTTTACTTCTTTACTTTAAAAATCATAAAATTGCTTTTAAACATATCAAACCATTTGTAGCAAATTTTGTGTAATTATTGGAAATTATTGGAAATTGTTTGATTTGAAACTTTTTGCAAGTAAATCGACATGGGCTTTTGAATCCAAATAAAAAAATAAATAAAAAGTGCCCAAACGCCATTTCTCTCTTTTTCATTCCAACTGCTAATTATGGATTTTCAATAAGATAATAAATATAATTTCCCATTATAAAAAATCAACAATGGAGGAAGATTTTTTCCCATTTAACAATATTTCTTACTTCTTATAAATTCCCTATCTTGTAAATGTTTTTCTTTGGCAAATGAAGTAAAAGCTAACGATTAATGATTTGAACCTGAACGCTCATTTACACACTTTCTCGCCATCTCCATTCATTTGAAATTAAGTAATTGTTCTTCTAATGCCATTCCTACAATTTGCCAATCCTTGCTAATTCTACACCGCCAATTTCTCAAAAAAAGAGTTGAACAGACCGAAGAGCAAATACACGTAGCAAATACACATACAAATATATGTAAAAAACACATGTAAAGAATACATGTAACAAATACACGTACAAATGTTTAAAAGAGCGCACAGAGCAAAACGTGTTAAAAGTTGTTAGTTAAAAGGGTGTAGACTTTGGATTCATTTTGATTTGTTTTACCATACTTAATGATCTAATGATAAAATCCTTACCTGTATAAAATAAATATAACTAATACAACACAATATATTATAGATATATGAGAATGATATATTGTAATGTATATTTCTGATTTATTATAAGTATGTGTATTAAATTTACAATTTTGCATGCAAAGTGAATGTTATTGTTTTTCACATCCTTCCGTCTCTCCACACGAGCGAGTGAAAGTTGTTTGTTAAAGGAAGAACTTTGCGAATTTGAGATTTTCGCTTCAATGACCAAAGACACCTCTAATTATCCACAAATGAGTCAAGGGGGGCTCCTTTCTATTATTGGAAAAACAATACAGAGATAAATGATGGAAAATGGCTAGTTAGCACTTTAATTAACATTAGTGTAACTAATACAACTACTAACTACTTTGTATATTAAGTAAAGTAGTTAAGTATATTATAAGAACAATATGAATGACAATTCTGCAATATATTGTACACATGGATTATTCATTTATTCACAATTTATAATATTTTAATTTTATTTCTTTTATACCGTGCAAATAAATTGGCCAACAATTTTTAAATGATGTTTTGGGCTCAAGGAGTTCTTTAACATTAACGATAAATAAATTTTTAGCGTATTGATAAATGTAATAAGTTAACTTACAAACTATAAGTTAAATTACAAATAAGAACATTATATATGTACTTAATATTATACGAACCGATAAGAATTTCATGCCATTGATGATTTAAAGTGTTGATCAATCGGCATGTCAAATTAGCAAAAAAATTGGCAAGTCGAAATTAAAAATTGACAAGTTGAAAATTAAAATTGGCAAATGTGGGTTCATTATTGACTTTAGAGAAATTTCTCGCCCACTTAAAAACCCATCTCATTAGCTCAAACACTTCAAAGACAAATCTCCCAAAGGCTAAAGGAGATTTAACAGATTTCACAGGGAGGAGTTTTTTTCATTAAAGCGAATACATTAAAACGAATGTTGACCGAAAGCGACATTAAAAAAATAGCGAAGGTGATTTGTTAAAAATGGCAAATTGGCCAATCAATAAATGAAACCAATAATGAATGAATTATTGGACTTTTAATTATAGCAAGATCTACTTTCAATTATTCGTTTACTTTTAATTATTATTCAATCGAAGTATTAATTTATTAAACAGTTATTAATTTACAATTCAACCCATGGAAATATTTATCTTTTGAATACAATTTTTATTAATGTTATTTTCCTATGAGATCGTCGATTCGGCGAAGCTTAACAAATTACCTTAAATGTTTCAATGACTTCGGTGATGGATTGGAATAGGAAATGGGTTTTGATTTTATCCGTCGTTAACAAATGGCATTTAATGGATTCATAAACTGATTGATAAATCTTTAATGACTTCGTGAATGTCAGAGAATGATTGTGATGATATTAAAAGATGAATAGCTTATTTAAATATTTAATTCCTGGTCCTTGGATCCATTTAATTGTCAATGATGAATCGGAAGGATTGTTTTCATAGAAGGGCGGAGGAGGTGAAGATTTGACCTCTAAATGACCTCGGCCTGTCATTTATACAATTTTAAAACCATGAAACAATTTGTCTTCAGGACCATCCTTAAATTCGCAAACTAATCATTGTGCTAAAATCTGCCACAATCTTCTCTCCGTTAGAATTAGAATTCAAAACTTAATGATTACTTTAAATATTAAAGTACATTTAGTATTTATTTAATTATTACATTTAGCATTCATTTAATTATTACAGTTAGTATAAATTCTATTTAAATGAAACTTTGGTTGGAATGATTGGAATTCCATTTTTAACTCATTGATTCACCTGTGCCAAATTCCACACTTGATCCAATCCATTGGGTTATTTTTAATCCAAGTGTTGGGATGAATTAAATCTCTCCACACACCTTGTGTATATCAATTGTCCTGGATTTAATTAATTGATGACTCATTCAATTAAATATGCAAAAGAGGTGATGAAGTTTTATTTATTCCTCTCTTGACCTATTTTTTATTTACATTCAAACTCTTCCTCTTCACTCAATTATTTCACTTGTCAAAAGTCATTATAAAATTCCATCCAACTTCTGTTGTAATCATCAAAGAATAAAAGCACATCCACTTTAACGTCTTTAACTAATCCTTTAACCAACTTTAAATTCCTTAAAACTCCCAATAAGCTCTTTTAACCAACTTTATCTTTAAATGAGTATAAGAATGTAAATAATGAATATATATATATATATATATATATATATATGAAAGTTATTTGTTAAAAACTTGAAGGGTTTTTTCAACAAGGGAAATTTTTAATTGTCTTCAAACTCATCGAATCCTAAAGTGTTTAATACTTTTTTAAATTCATTTTTATTAATTCACTTATTAATTCACTTAAAGGCTTCTTGTCCAACTTCTTAAATAAGCGACTTCATTTGAAGTTGTCCGACTTAAGAAGTCAGAAGTTGAAGAAGCCAAAGAAGCCGAAGAAGCTTTGAAGTGAATTTAGCGAAGGCCCGGAGGTTCATTTTTCAATTTGGAAATTCTCCCTCGGGTCGTCTCTTTGGATCTCTTTGAGTCCTTTGGATCTGTCGAGATCTTTGAATTTCCTTTTCCTATCTCCACACCCACGTCGATCTCATCCCATCTTGGTCCATTAAATCATTCATTCACATTGATGAAGAACAATAACGGAGCTTTCCAATTCTCATTCTCCTTACGCATTTCGCCCAATTCCCTAATAACATTCTCAGTCTCCACAAACAACTTATTATTATCGTAGTATTATGGATCACCTCTAGTACAATATAATCAATATGAACTCTATATAATATAATCTCTATATATTAATATAATCAATATGATATCAATATGCTCAATATTTCCTTTATCATTATAAGAAAATTCTAATAAGATTTATACACTTTAAACTTATGGTTAGTTCAATGTTGGAATTTGGGATATAGGAAGTGTATAAAAAGTTCTAGATGTTAAAATTGCATTAACTTTGTATTGTTGGTGTTGAGTGGTGATGAAAATGATAATGGTTGAACATCGAGTGGATTTTGTATTGGTCAATTTGGAGTGAAATAGCGGTTTGGTTCACTGACCAATACAATCAGAACTTACCTATTCAATCAAACCCATTGTTACCTTCATCATTGGAACCAGGTAAATACAATCAGTTCCTATATGACCATTTACAATACATTCCAATATTAAAATATTCTCATATTCCAATATATTAAATTAAATATATTCCATTATCCAATATGTATATTCCCATTCCCATGTCCAATATGTATGTAGGTATGTATCTGTATATATTTGTATATTAAATATTTCCAATAGTTTGATTTTTCCTAAGAGTTGATTTCTTGTATTGTCTAAAGACGAATAATTTTTGTAAGTGGATCAATAATTGTCTCTTGACATGCAACGGTCGAACAAGTCACGTTTCCCAACACACACCCAAAGACCCAACGAAGATAATCAACGTAATAACCAAAGTTAAAGTAAAGTTTGGTTCAACGTGGTTCAACACACCAAACATATTGTTAAATCTTCCAATAACAATACCCCTCATTTAAAATACAAAAACCATTGAGAACTTAATAAACTTATACAATGTTTCTTTATGGTTCTTTGGTTTATATAAACAATGTTGCATGTGAATAATCGTGTGTTGGATAATAAATGGGTTAATGGTCAATTCATCCATAGTTGTTCAATTGGAATCTCAGAATTAAACAATTTTCCCCATTCATGCAATTCGTGATTTCTTGATTATTTTCTTTACATAATAAAAACCGCATCGATTGGGAAAAATCAGCATAATCGATGCAAATATTAAATTTGGCTACTTTAACATTTTAAAAGTAAGAAGATTTTAAAGGTAAAATATTAAAGGTAGGATTCTAAAGGTAGTTATGTAAATATTTTATTGTCAGTTGAATTATAGTTACGTAATTGCGGTTAATTAAAGTTCATCAAAGTTCAACTTTAATTTAACACCCTTTTGGCAATAAACATTAAATTATAAAAAACAGCTTCTTTCCACGCGTTAAAAAATTAAAATGTAAAATGCTCATGTCATTTGGAATCAAATTGAGAATTCATGAAATGTTTATGAGTAATTCAAAGTTCCCGCAGTGTAATAAATAACGCGTGGTGAGTTCATACATTTTATGTGATTCAACACACTGCTTATAATGAACTTCTGTTTCTATGGTGATAAAAAACTGTATTATTTGTTTTTTTCATATTGGAATAAGGATGTAATGTTAAGATATAGACATATAGATAGATATATCGGATTTATATTGGATTTATAAGGGATTGAATGAAGTATAAATTTTGTATTATTTTCATAAGAGACCCAAAGACCTCTGCACTTGCTGTCATTTCCGTCCCGTAAATTGGAAACGTGAAGTTTGTAATTTATTTTACAAAGATCCACCAATTCATTATTCAAGGTTGGGAGTTTACAACAGCGATCCTTCATTTCAAATCCCGTTCTTTTTCCCGCGACCTTTTCCCTCGCCCTCTTCGCTTCCTCAACACTCAACGCACGTTCCATCAAATCATGTTCATTAATTAAATAAATACAGTTTAATTAACAAACTTCTTTTTAACAAAACATTCATTAAACCCCCCTAGAGAACAAAATTAATAAAAAAATTAAAATTGCAGAATTTCAAAATAATGAAAATTGTCAAATTTTAAAATGGATTTAAAATTGCAAAAGTTAAATTGAGGCCAGGAATAAAAAAAGCTGCGTGTTTGTCAGCATTTAGCATCATTTAACAAATTGTGTTTAAAGTCGGTTGTATTTGGTCAATGGGAAATTACCTGAGCTCATTTATTCTCAAATTAACACATTACAAGTTTGAATTCACAACTATTCCCTGAGGATTTAAAACTCATTTAAATACGAAGTGTCTTAAATGCTTGTGATATGAAGTCAAATAGGAACTGTTGGATTTAGTTCATTAGATGAATTTCTAATGAAGCTTCTACAACTTTAACTTCTGTGCCACTGAAACTTAAAACTGTTCATTCTAATACTTTTAATTCTCTAATTCAATTCAACGCTAATTTAAATTTAGTAATTTAACATCCTTTTTCCATACAAAATGAGATAAGAATTATGCAAATATTTTTTAGCATATTTTTCCTAATTTAGTTTAGTGTGCCACGCGGGAGCATGTTACGTGTCATTAAATTCAAATTTGTAGGAAAATAATAATAAAAAATCGTCACAACAAAGCATGTTAATTCCTTATGTAACTTCTTAATAAAGAATTCACAAACGTAGGAAAATTACACGGAGGAGAAAAAACATTAAAAATGCGTATGGTTAAAAGGAATGAAGAATTGCAGGTGTGTTTGAATGATAAAAGCTATCTGTATATGAAGTATATGTAAAAACACTATGTAAATATAAAGCTGTATGTAAATATATAGGAAAACAGTCAGTGAAGATTTTTCCAGTTATTTTGCATTTAAAATTCCATAATTTACGACTTGTCTCATTATGAATGTTGTTTTTAATGCATTGTGTTTAATGAATGGGTTGCATAAGCGGAATTGGGGCTTGAACAACTTCCACACTTTGCATAAAAAATATTCTCATTACGTTCCTTCACAAAACTAAGCCAAGACTCATTTTAATAAACTCATTTCATTACCTTCAATACTCAACGACTCATATTCAAATCCTTATAGAGCGTAAAAAGTAAAACAAAAGAAAAATGCATAAAATGACAATTGTCGCATGCTTTATTGAATTTATTAATGACCGGGATTTTTTGAATTTACATTCATGAATCAAATATTTGGTTTGTTAATTAGAATTATTAATTAACGCGTTATTTAGTGTGTTACGTACCTATGTTAATTAGTGTGTTAATTAGTATTTTAAAAATAAGAATTTGTAAATTTTTAAAATTCTAAGAATTTGAATTTGACAATAGTTAATTAATTAATTGGTTAATTAGTGAAGGGAAGGATGTGGATAAAAATGTACTTGTAATGATGGAGTTAAAGTTGTGTTCGGAATGACTTGACAATTCCTTTAAAGCAAAAGCTTTTGGGCCTTTAGAAGCCGGAGGTTTGTAATGAAACATTTTCAACCCGCGACCCCCCGTGAATTTCCATTCAAAACGGCCGAATTGTGAATTGGAAAAACAACGTTCTTTTTCAGGCCAACTTTTTTAATGTGTTTGAATGAGCGAATTATTTCATTTACAATTTTTTACATCTTAAATCATTTTTATAGTTTATAAGATCTAAAGTTCTCATAGCAAAATATTTAATAGCAATATTTAATAAATTGTCTAAATATATTGATAAATGGACCATGCATATTATGATACATAAAGTATAGAGTATAATATATGTATAGTATGATATATGTATTTAGTATAAGTAGTGTATAATATACGGATACGGATACATTGTGTTATGAATTTTAATATGTTGGATGCAACTGGGAGATAACGTTAAGTTTTCTAATGTTATCAAATTGCATTGTGTCCGTGGATTGTATGGAATGTCCTTAAATGGGAAAGTCGTATTGAATTATGAGTAATATTGATATGGAGAATGCTAACGGGTTTGTTGACCCCAAGTGGTCAGCGGAATGCAAATGATTCCCAATCTGGGTCAACACAAACT
This sequence comes from Neelides folsomi, assembly GCA_034687125.1. Lineage (NCBI taxonomy): Eukaryota > Metazoa > Arthropoda > Collembola > Neelipleona > Neelidae > Neelides > Neelides folsomi. The sequence continues at coordinate 26,015 of JAQGBZ010000415.1, forward strand.
CACAAAACGATGGCTGACCCAAAGTCGTAAATTATTATTCACTTAATCCCAGCAAAAAACTATGAACAATTTAATAAACAAATTGTTGACAATCCACAGTTTTTTACCTTTACGCTTAAACATTCATTATTCGTTTCTTGTCACGTTGAATTAATTGACTTGTTTAATAATTTTAATCTAAAAAATAAAATTAAACATAAAAACCCTTGGCAATCACAACACAAACATAAAAACCCTTAGCAACCATAACATAAAAATAAGATTTTTAAATTTCTATAAAATTCCTTACAAATTATTTTTTTTAAATTCTTATAAAGATTTGTAAGCTTTAAATGAAAAGTTTTAAGGATGTTTATTAAATGGAATACCAATGAAGATTTGTTGACTTAAGCGGATTATTTTAAATTCTGCCGCACCTTCATCTCCTCATAGGGTCACAAACGAGGGAAGCTTTAAAATTTTAAAGATTTATGGAAGTCATCGCTTAATTATTAATTTGAGTTTAAGATTAAATCCACCGTAAATCTTACTTTAGGAATTTGACATGGAAGCTTAATAAAATAAGAAAGAAAAAGGAAGGAAAAAGGGGAAGATTTATAAGAATAAATTGCCATAAAGCGAAGTAGCAAAAAGGAGATAAGAAGCAAAAAGGAGGAGAAAAGTTCAAAGGTGGAATTAAAGGAATTGAGAATTTGGCTGACAATTTGTGTACGAAGATTTAAAGGAAGTTAAAGTGATTAAATTGATTGATTCATTTAACCCCTTCATTCTCCTCATTGTATTTGCCCCACTCTGAGTTAATTCAAATTCAAGAAGTTTTTCATTCCGCCTCCTTTGAATTCACTCATTTTAATTCAAGATTTTAATCTTTTCATTCACAAAACACCTCAATGGATCAATTTCAATTAGCCGACTCAAATTACTAAAAGATGACTTGGAATTTTCCTTATCGCCAAATCCAACTTGTTTTTAATGTTTAACCCTGTAACAATGGCAACATTTTAAACACATTTAAGGTTTAGATTTAATGGTTAATGTTTTAGGTCCAATGGTTTAATGATTTAATGAATGTCTTTAACCCCTTCGTTTATTTCCCATTCATTTAACATTAATTGTATGAGTTTGGTGAGTTTTGCAAGTTAGTTAAAAGTTACTTTGTAAAATGTGTGGAAATGAGGAATTCCGTGATGGGATTTATTAAGTGAGCTAAAGACTGCGTTTGTAGGTGAATGGGTGAATCAACATTCTTTAAAAATTCAAATCTTAAATCCTTTTTTATCAACAATAAAGGAATTAAAATTCAAGGTGCAGTTTTATGAATTATTGCAACTTGGGAAGTTTTATAAAGGAAGTTGAAGTGAATTAAAGCCGCCTGGTCTCATTGTTAAATTCATGGATTCTTACGTTGCTAGGTTACATTATGAATTTATAGTAGAACAGAACCAGTGTTAAATTATATAGAATTTAACAATTTTAACAATTTTAATAATTTATTCAACACTTCACTTTGGGCGAATAAATTCAGACCGGTGGCGGCGGGGATTTTAAGGAGTGGCATCGGCAATTTTAAAGTTATTTGGAACTTCACCTCATTTCCATTATTTTACATCGCACAACTCACCCAACGAGGAAAATTATTAATTTAAATCTCAACACCTTTTTTATTCACTATCAATTCCCCATGAATTCGCGGACCGTTGAAGTTGAAATCCTTTGCGGAAAACTTGGCCAATAAATAACTCAATTCATTAATGGTAAGTTTCATTCACCCATTTAACTTTTTTCATCCATCGGCTTCTTTAACGTTTGATTTAACGTTCATTAACGTCTGATTTAACGTTGGAAATTAAAGTTTGATTTAACATTTGAATTAAAATTTGAATTATAGTTCTTTGGCGCTATACTTTAAATTTAGAAAAAAACGCCTAATTTAGTCACCTGGTTGAATAGAATTGTTTAAAAATGAAGGAGTTGAGTTTTAAGTTTTATTTTATATTTTGCGTTGTCCCTAATGGAGTTTGTTCCCAATTTCCTTTGGCGCATCCTTTGGAACTTTCATTCAAATTGTGATTTATTCACCACGGGGGTTCGATGAGTTGGAGAGAAGGACTTTAACTCAAAATGAGGTCAATTTGCAAATATTTCCCCTCCCTTTGTTTCATTCACTTCTTAATGGCCTTTGATAAAGAACTAAATATACTTTTTTTAATTCTTTCCGCATTTATTCCATTGCCATTTTCCCATTTGATTTCGCATACACATAAACACTTTATTTCATATAACATGCGCAGATACATAAAATATACATGATATCTGCACATACAGTGACATACACATATGTATGATATTTGCATATGTGCAATTTAGCTTAAATATGCCAAAGAATTTGTTGTTTATTTTGGCAAATGAAAAGGGAATTAAAATGAATAAATTAATTTCAGGTATTTTAATAGATTTAAAATGTAGTGGAAATAAAAAGTGAAAATGTTGAAAGAAATGAAAGGAAGTTAAACGGCAAGTTTGTAAAATACAGGAAATTAATGCAGAAATCCTGAATTGAGCTCCATTAAATTTGTAATCCAAATTCATCCAAATCAACCTCATTTTAACTCAACTTTAACATTTAACAATAACGATAACTTCATTTGAAGATCGAAGGAAAGAAAGAAGCAAATGAAGGCGATTGGGATGGAAAACAAATGTGGAAATTCCTGAATGAATTAAATCTCGTCACACGACGAAATGAAACGTCAATTGACTCAAGTGGAATCTCTGATTCATTTCTTACCTGTTGTCTAAATACAAATCCTTTACCTGTATTTTCACTTTTATCTCATCAAACTCATCATTCTGATCATTAACATGGTTTTGCAAATACATGTTTAATTTATGCGCAAATTCTTGTATTTAAATGCATAGGTAAAAATAAGATTTTTTTAAAATACTAAACTAGATTTTGTGCATCTTGCTACATTCTGAGAACATGAACAAGATTAAGTATTGGCACGATAATAAACCATTAAAATTACATATAGACCATGTATATTTTTTATACAGTATACATAAGTATAAGTATATGAATTGCTCTATATTATATATGTATATTAAATATATATCCTGTACTTTGCATGAGTCGTGAATTGTTTTAATAATTCACTTTCAATTACTTATTTGACATGGAAAGCTCAAACGTGTTCTTTTGTCTTCATCCCAATTAAATTGAATTAAATGAGAAATAAGGCGGAGTTTTGGATAGGAAATCCGTCCACATTGAAATTCTTTCCCTTTTAAATTCATTGATTGATAAATCTTTGGTTCAATTTTGACAGCGGACTTTTCTTTTCACTTCCTATCAAACCAACTGGGAAACATTTTTCATAAATAACAAAATGATTCATGAATTAATAATTAATATTAAATTCTTGTTAATGATTAATTAATCAACTAAATAATTATTTTTGATAGGAAGTTTACGTTTATTTACACGTATTTATTTATATTGTGTAATATGAATTGATTATGGTCAATTATAAAAAGATCTTGATCGAATTAGAAAGTTTATTTTTTATACAAATCCTTTTTTGACTTTGGCTAATGTAATTTGCAATTTTAATGAATGGCAAAGGGCGGTGAATTTATTCAAAGCTCAATTACATTAGCTAAGTCTTAAATGAGATTTAAAAAGTGAACAATGGGGATTGGATGGTGATTTAGTCTCAGCGGGATTTTTCCAACCTTCTTTTTCTAAACATGTCCTTAAAATTGTAAAGTCTTTTGTAATGTTTAATTGCCATTAAATATATAATTAATTAACCTATGTATGCATGTAGTAGTTAAGGTTAATTACCATTGAATATTTAACATAAAATGGAAATGGATTTTGCATGAAAAATCGAATAGAAATTTTAAAATGGCTAAATTGATGAAGAATTGTGGAAACTTGCATTTAGCGAAATTACGAAACTTTTCAACCACGAGATTAAATGAGTTGACCATAAAATGAAATAAAAAGTTCCATTGACGAAAAGTCTTTGGGAAAATTCCTCATTGAGTTAAAGCGGATAATTTGGAATTCGGCTCGGTTTGTTTTAACTTGTGAAAGAAATGAAGAAGAGCCAAAGAGGAAAAGATGCAAAGTGTGATGAATTTAGAATTGCAAAATTCTACTTTTTAGTTTGCAATATAATTTTATTTCGCCAGTTTAGGATTAATCATAAACGATATATTAATATATACATATAAATATATATATTTATAACTATAAAGTTACATTAATTTTATAACTCTTAATATATTTTAATTATCATTATCCGATTAAAATTTTAATAATTTAAAGTTAACAGTATTTAATTAATTAAAGTTAATAATTAACATTAATTAAATTATCTAACAAAGCGGGTAATTATAAAGTGTGCTCCAATGGAAAAGAAAGATGTTCCAATTTTCCAACTCTGTGACGTTCCACCACACGTCATCTCGTCCAACGTATTTTTAATACTTACCTTAAGGGCACTCAGGACTAATGTAAGATTTCCTTTTTCACATTTCTTTTCTTTTTCTGCTTCACATTTCTTTTTTTCTGCTTCACATTTCTTTTCTTTTTCTGATTCACATTTCTTTTCTTTTTCTAATTTATCTGCACAACTTTGGGCCTCAGTTAATGCCCTAATTATCAAAAAATTAATGGTTTAAATTCCACTAAATTCGATTAATGTTTAAACTAATTAAATAATAATTGGATTACTTGAAAGTTCCTCCTATCGTCATATTATCGCACTTTTGAAGTTCAATTGTACAATCTCCTGCAAATGTTAAGGGTGCAAAAAGAATGGCCGAAATGATCAAAATTTGACAAGAAATAAACATTTTATTTTATAATTAGCCTTTAATAATAAATCAATTTTGTATTTACTATTTTATATACCAGCTTATTGAAACTGAGAAAAATGTTTGAAATTATTGCACGACATAAAAAGGTTAATCTATGTTTGTATTTAAGTAATTACATCCTTAACATTTAACATATTCATAAAATGCACACATAATAATATGTTCTTACATAATAATAACTATGAGTTCTTTCCTTCCTTGTACTTATTGGAAATATGAAAAATGTGATTTAATTATAAATGAGATAAATAACACATTTTACATTTTTATTGAATTGTAAGATAAAATAAGGGAAATTACAAAGGTAGCTCCAATTAAAATGAACGATGTTCCAAATTTCCAACTGTTTGAACTTAAATCGCCGCAATCCAATTGATCAGAAATGATTTGAAAGACTGATTTAACTGTGTCAATAGCAGTTCGATCTTCAGCTGTTACCGCGCATCTTATCTTTAACTCTTTTAAACACCCGGCCGCGCTTTTAAGTTCACTTATTCAATTAATTCATTTTAATTAAACATTTAATATATCATATGAATATTTGACTAAAGATTTAAATATGTTTATTACGGGCAAGTTCCTCCAATTTCAAGTCTGTAAATCTTCTGATAGCAATCCAATGCTTCAGCATCACAATCAAATGCAGATGTTAGTGAAGTAAAAAAGAGGAATAAAATAAACAAAACCTCCCTTGAAATAAACATTATATAATAATTAATTAAAATCAAAATATTTTGAAATTTTGAAAATCGCTAAAGATTTAGTTTAATGAACAATTATACAAAGCTTACTTTATACTTTAACTTACTGTTAGCTTAAGTTTATATATAGCAAGGTTATCAGTACTGGTATTGTTAAAAATCTTTTCGAAAACGATAAAGATTCCAAGAATGGAAATAATTACCAAAAATAGTCCATTTAAGAACATAAAATAAATATTGAAAAATGCATCACTTTTTCCTTCATATTAATTTAAACATCAGCTATCAATTAAGGTTAAAATGAGTAAGATATTAAATAATAATTTAACTACATAATTATGTAATTAATAATCATCTTTATTTCATATTAAATCGGATTTTTATTATTTTCAAAATGTTGTTCTAAGATTTTGTGAACTTCAAAGTTTTGATATAACTCGAAAGAGAAATTCGGTATAAGAAAAGTGTAGGAGTTTTCCAAGGTCCTTGGACTCTCTTTTGTCACATTTGGGCAGTGGGAGTTTAAATGAGATCTCCTATACTTTAACATTGATAATAACACCAACATTCTTTTTATAATTAAATAATATTTATTTAGCTATCTGTATATAATATACAGTATACATATACGCTTAAATAAATATAATATATTTTTTATAACTTTCTTGTGGTTTCTCCTCGTTTCCGTAATTCTGATTAAAAAAAGTTGAGAGTGTTTGGTGAGTTTGTGAAGAAGGTGAGAAAATGGGAAGAGTCCATTGGCCTCCAAACATCCAAAGTTTTTTTTATACCTGGCGGAGAACTTCACAAGATCTCTTAAATACAAATCTCTTACAACATTCTGTACATTCTTTTATACAATCAAAAAGAGACCAAGATGGAATTTAATTCCTTTACATATATACTTCATATAAACTTCATTTCATATTTATACAGTATATATTGCATACGAATAAAATATCCAGTATTTATATACAAATTATACTTAAATGTAAGATGACCAATTTGTGACCATCCTGTATAAGAAAATAAGTAACATTATTGTTATTGCTATTTGTAATATTATTTAGAGATTTGCAAAATTACAAGGTGTGAATTTTAAGTACGTAAAAGGGAATTTAAAACCAACCGCATTTTGCATAAAAGAACCAAACAACATTTAAGTAAGTATTCAAATTCCTTCCACTTCCGTCCAACAACTTTATTTTTTGATTGAGGAATTAAATGGAGAAAAAGAAAGGAAATGAAATTAAATTTTTTCCTATCCTTCCCAATGTCTCAATTTTCTTCATGGAAAATGCAAAATAACTTTCATTTGAATATCTAAATACTTTTTTGAGAAGGATGGGAAGAAACCAACAAGAAAGAGGGAAATGTTTTAATGTGACCAAGAAAATCCCCAGCGGTTTACGAAACATTTTTTAAAAGATCAAAAACTACCTAAATGGTCGGAAAATTCGCAAAAACATTTTCATGTTAACCAGAAAGATTTTTGTGGATTTTGCAATTTTTTATTATTCAATGTTAACATACAAAATTTTGCATTCTGTATTTTACACATTAGGCGACATATACGATCATTGCGAATTTTACAAATTTTAGCAAGAATTCGCAAATGTGTGAATAATAAGGAATAAATAGGAAAAATAAATTGCGATTTAAAATACGATTTTCTTATTAAAGAAGAATTTATGTTTAAAGGGATCTTTGTATGTGTGTAATAAGGTCGAGTAAATTTTTGAAAGCCGAAGTGGGAACTGGCGGTTGTGATTGTGAGGGCCGTCCATTGTTGTTATTAATACATAGAGGAATTCCTGGGAAAGAGGTCAAGAGGAGTCGCCTTGTAAATACACGACCGTTGCACAAACCATCATCACTCACCCAAACAAACCCAAACAAACTCATACAAACTCTGACAATTCTTAAGAAGCTCAAAGCATAAAAGTGAAAAATATTTTATTACAAATTAATTCAGACAAATGGGAAAATTTTGTATTAGTGGCAAATCTCCACAATTCATTTTCACAACATTATAACATTCAATTTAGCACAATAAAAAGAATAAAAAGCACAATGATCATAAATGACATAAAAATCTTAAAATTAGGATGAAACCAATTTTGGCAAACACATTATTCAATAATGGTTTCCCCCAATTTTGGTAGCAAATTTTCTTCGCTCTTTGGTATAAATAGGAATAAATTGAAAAACTCATAAATTCTGTGATGAATCATAATGGCCATTTTCCAGATAAATAGTATTTAATTAGAGTTATTTAATTAGAGTTATTTAACTATGATTAAATAAATATTAACGTTTCTTATTTTTAATTACAGATTTTGCTCTAAATGGGTAATTCCAATTCCCAACATGGAGCCGGCTCCGTCCATCCGGTCCATCCATCAGGAAGGGTTTGGTCCCAATCGTTGGAAATTCCCCCGGAACATCAACGCAATCGGATGAAACGGGGATATTTCCCACCGCCAAATGGCCGGTCTGGATATCATCTCCAGCCACGTGCTTATGCTCCGCCTCAAAAAGTTCTCCCGACACTTTCTCCGCAGAAAGGAGCTCTGCGGCTCAAACCAACTTCCAACGGGGCGATTTTGCACGGCGGGGGAACAATTTCAGGGAAAAAGCTCTTGGCAGAAATCGAAGCTCAAGAGATCAAAGTTCAAAGTGAAGCTCCGGCTCCGACCAAATCTGGAGCTTCTTGGAAAATGAAATCAGGCGTGCAGAAATCCTCTGAAGCTAAAGAAAAGCCAAGCAGCAATAATTCGCATAATTTGCAAAATTCCCATAATGTGCAAAATATGAAAGATTCCTCTAATGGAGATCCCCAAACTGAAAATAAAAATTCTCGAAAATCCTCTGGAACAGACAACGGGAGTTTAAATGGGAAATTAAATGGGAATGTTTTAACAACAGCTTCAATTAATCCTTCTAACGTTAATTCTACTTCAAATACTCCCGCGCTTCTTCGTCGTCGCGGGTCCGAACAATCCGAAATTTCCATCAGTTCTCAACTGTCGCGGGAATTAACTGAAGAAGATGAAACCCGCGATCGCTCAACTTCTCCTGTCCCGAACACTTTTACAATTTTGAGCGAAAGCCCCGCGAAGAAGCAAATCCGATCACGGAAGAAATACGCAGCTCCGCCGCCGCCGGAAGTGGAAGTTAAAGAAAAAGTTCAAACGCGGCTTTTCAAAACCCAGTCAAGTCAAAAAGAAGAAGCAAAATTGTTGGAAAATATTCGGAAAGAAGAAGCAAAATTATTTGAAAATATCCGGAAAGAAGAAGCAAAGATTTTGGCAAATTTGAATAAATCCGGTGGTGGGGAATTTAAAAGAGATTTTCACAAACCTGGAGAATTCAAATCTCCCTCTAGAATTTCGGCGGGAGATTTGAAAAAAACAGATTTGAAAAATAAAGATTTAAATCAAGAGCTAAAAAATCAGAATTTGAGAAGAGATTTAAAAAATGGTGATTTAAGAAGAGAGAAAAATGGCGAATTAAAAAAGCCTGAATATAAATCTTCATCTCCTGCCATTAACTCTTTGACTCTTACTTTGGAAGAGTTGGAGGCCGAGGAAGCGAAGGAAAAGAAAACTTTTTATTTTGGTGAAGAACAAAAGGTGAAGAAGTCAAAGTCGAGTTCTGCCCTTGGGTCGAATCTTCCCCAGCTTGAGAATGAAAAGAGAAAGGAGGAGAATTCAGAAGGGAAGAAACAAAGGAAGATGAAGCAACCAAAGGGAGAATCAAAGGAAGATTCCAACGAGGACGAGAAATTGAATTCTTCCTCATCGGAAATGAGCTCAAATTCTGACATTGACATTCCAATGCACATTCGCCCAACATTACCCGCCAGACGTCCAGATCTCCCGCGGTTTTCCCCCACGGCTGCATGGAGAAGTTTAGAGATCGACTGCGACGATTTTAAAATCCCCGTCAGGGTTCAAAAGCTCCACGGGCGGAATGATAGTTTAAGCTCAGGGGAAATTTCCCGCCGTGGCGGACGCGGGAGTTTGGAAAGATCCGGCGATTCGGGGATTTCTGCAGGCGACGGTGGCTCCCCCGCCCATCCAAATCTAAACGATGATGAGGAACTAACCCATGCGCGTGCGCGGTTGGGCCACCGTCCCGCGGTTTCTTCCTTCTGGACCCCGGAGCAGGATTTAGATGAATCGAGTTCAGAATTCGAGGGAGAGGATTTAATTCCTGTGGCAACTAAACAAAGCTCCGCGGCGGCCATGTTATTACCTTCGGGTTTACGAACCCCGCCAAAGTTCACGACCCGAAGTCATTTGTTTGGAAATTCCGACTCGGAAGGAACGGGTTCAGGTTCCGGGCGAATGGCGGTTTATTCCAAACGGGGAAATAACGGGGGGAAGCCAAGTGTGGCCAGTTTGAAGAAAAAACATTTGAAGCGGAACAATAATTCAAATTTCCGTCTTCACCAATCAACCAACAATTCCTTGCTCGATGAGGAAGAGGAAATTCCCAACGGAATTAGAAACTCAAAACTCAACAATTTATACGAAGATGATTTTGAGGATCAATTGGATTGTAATTGGTTTCTTTCTCGCTCCGAGCCGAGCTCTTTGCATTTGATTGGCAAACGACGAAATTCGCGATCTTTGCACCAACTGAGTCTCGTCGGGAATTCATTTGAGGAGAACGAGGAGGAAATGAGGGAAGTGAGGTCGGAGATCGGATACGGACCAAGTAGCATGAACTTCTTAAACTACTCAGCCAAAACACGATCAGAAAAAATTCATAGTAATATCCATGGCAACCAACCCCATGTTAATCTCCACGGCAACAAAATCCATGGCAATTATATCCATAGCAACCAATTAAACCACCTGATTAACCAGGAAGAAAACTCAGAGGATGAAAATGGCGAAGTTCACCCGGGTGGATCAAACAGTTTGAATTTGTTCCCTCGCCCCTTTTCTCACATTATGTATTTGCCAGCTTACGAAAGCAGACGCGTTCCGACGACGTTGACCCGAAGAGCAAAAAGCGTTGACCATCTCGACCACCAGGAAATTATTTTCAATAAATCTAAATCCCGCCCGGCCCAAAGACAGAGGTCACATTCCCCGGAGGGAGAAATGAATAGAAATTTGATTAATCGGAACACGGTGGAGCAAATGAAGGAACAATTGGAAGCAAGGGCCAGAATGAGCGAAAAGGAAAAGAAAAAGAAATTCAAGTTCCAGTCAACTTTGAGAGTTTTGGAGAGGAAAGCAATTGAAGTGAGTTTGGCGAGGGAAGCCGAAGAAAGAGAAAATGAAAGGTTGAGAGAAATCGAAGCGATGCGAAGAGTCGAAGAGGAATTTCAGAAGAAAAGAGCAAAGGAGAAAATGGAATTTCAAAAAGCCGCTGCTTCCATCGCGAATTCTAAACCCAACTCGACCACGTTCAATTTTACAACTGCCAATGGCCCTAATTTCAGTCCGCTTTTGAATAATGGCGGGAATGGGCAAAATAAAAATAGTCCGCAGAATTTAGGAGTTCAGAATTTAAATCAAGTTCACATTTTAAATCACGGACAGAATTTAAATCTTCAAAATTTAAATAACGGTCAGAATTTAAATAACCGCAAGACTAATATTGCTCAATCGCGGGATTTAAAACCACAAAAAGAAGCAGAAATTGAACATCGGGTTTTTCAAAAACCGAGTCATTTGAAGGCAGAAAAAGCCGGGAATTATATCGGGACGAAGAAGGTGGAAGAAATGAATTTGAACCTTGGCGGGGGTTTCGGTAGAAGATGCGAACCAGACGGAGCTCCGGCGGTTGTTGACATTCGGCGGGAAATGATCCAAGCGAGTCGGAAACGAAGCGGAAATACAAATCCGAGTGAAATGACCCAAGAACTCTCAGAGTTCAAACAGGAAACGAGACAATATTGCGAATATAGGAAATCTCCAAGGAATTCTCCAGCAAGGTAAAAATCCCCATTTAATTTAATCTCCATTAACTAAATACTTTCTTTCTATTTTAATTAAAGTTAAAAGGCTTCAACTTGTTCAGAATTTAACGCTGATTCCGATTATGCATAGTTTTTATATAAGATTTTGATCCGCCGAGGAGCTATAAGCAAATCAAAGTAAATTATTCGCGAAAAAATTGAAAATTGAGAATTCAATTTTTTTCCGTTAAATAATTACCTTAATTGTTAAATAACTTTTGAATTGTTGACAATTTTATATGGAAACTATATATATTCTGAATCTGCATTAAATTCTCTACAAGCTTGTCTTTGTCTCAAGCCAAAAGTGTAACTTAGTGGCGATAAATTTTAATTGTAATTAACTTATTCCAATTAACTCTATGTAAATGTGATTATCAATTTTTTATTTAACAAGGTCTAAATTTCATAGACTCCACGAGAACAACAAAAAGAACGGAAGTGACATTTATCCCGTCCGGAGTTCATCCAGCGACCTCGGAGGTCAAAAAAGCTCGAGATGCAGCGGAAGCGGAATGAGTCAAATTTCCCATTCACAACTCCAAGGCGGTCGTTACAGGTCGACAATTCATCCCGAAATTGTTTGTGACATTCCAGTGAAACCTCTGCCTTACATGGTCAATTTTTCAAGTAAGTTAAAACACTTTAAAATCCATCCAAAACCGCGCAGGCCTTTTTAACCCATTGCCGTTTTCCCCCATTACCTTACAGCTCAATCCAATATTATATTATTCTTTGTAATTTTAATGGTTATTATTTATTTAAATTGACTAAATTCATTTAATTTTGATTGGCTTTAAAACACTGTTTAAAATGGATGTTTTCGCAGGACTTAGCGGCTCCACGTCAAATTTACTGGAAGAGTCTCGTCCAGGTTCAGGAATGAGCAACGGAGGAAGTCAATTGGGAAAGAGCGACAATTACCGTCGTGATTGGGCGAACCATAAAGGGATGCTGGGCGGAATGGGGCCCAGAGCTGCGTCCATTACGAGTCTCCACAGCGGAGGATTGTCGCCTAATGCAAATCTCCGATCGAGCTCAACAGATCTAACTGTCGAATCTCCTAACCAATTTCATAAAAAGTATAAAAACATTTTAATTAATTTAAATACACATCAATAAATAAAGAATACTGAATATGTGATGTTAATAAATGCGTTTTTTGATTGTTAATTTAATGAATCTTGATTAATTAATTAATTAGCAATTAATTTAATTATATGATTTTTGTATTAGGAAAATCGTATTGCATCAAAAGTATTCAAGTAGTCCTTCGAGCTCTCCAATTCCTTCCGTGAAGATCCACGTGAATGGGAATTCGCATTCTTATTCCGGATCTTCCACAGGTGTGGAATCAAACTGTGAACCAGAAAAGGTAAAATAATAAATATGAGTATTTTTATTACTTTTAATTATCAATTAACTTATAGTTAATTAACTACAGTTAACTACTGGTAATAATAAGTTAAATATTGTTTTAACTTTTAGTAAACCGGAATTTCAAAATCTATACTTTATGAAGTTTCACTTTAATATTAAACAAATAATAAAAATTAATGTTTGGATTTACAAATTGACAATTTCTTTATTTGAAGGAATCAAAACATTCGAAGTTGATCGTCCGAGGACCAACGGAGAATTCCATTTTGAATCCAAGCCCGGCTGCAGGGATTTCTGGTTTCAATGTGACCCCGTTTCGACCTTCAGGGTCATCTGCTTATCGCCCGGTTGCTTTCAGTCCTTCCAAAGGATCAAAAATCGAAGTGATTTCGTCCAATGGACATCAACAGCAAAACTTCCCTTCTGTAACGACAGTCATTTAAAAATATCTTGAGAAGTCAAATCTGTCTGTACAAAAACGTGCAATGAAAAAAGTCTCCTATCAAATATTAGGAATTTAATTAAGCAAATAATTAAAATGTTAATTATTAGTTAAATTAATCAAAGAATCAAAAGAAAAAGAGACAATTAATAAATGTTAATCAGGATATAAAATTTACAATTGTAAATATTTAAAACAATCAAATGCATCATTTTATAAATATAGTTAATTGTGTTTAATTTTGGATTGTAATTAAAGTGAAATTATCAATTATTGTAATTAAAGTGTAATTGAATTGTAATTATTTAATTATTAATTGTAAATAATTATGATAATTGAAAACGCTAAAACGAGGAAATCATATAGACTGAAGAGGCGGAAAGATTTGCACATTAAACATACGAAAATCCAGCTTTGAAATAATAAGCCATGAATAATTCATATATGAATTTTAAATTTAATTAACTTTAGGATTAAGTTACGTTAAATAAGTAAATCTTTCAAACTTAACAATCAATTAAAAATTTAACTTTAAATGTTTAGTTTTGTTAAAACTAGCTTAATGTAAGTTAGAAGCTAAAAGATGCAATGGCTGAAAAATAATTTTATTGTGAAATCAAGTTTTTTTAATTTCACACTCCTTTGATTTCTCTCTTGAGTGAATCAGTGAAGATCCGGGATACGTGAAACTAATTCCAATCAAAAACTCGCTTTTATTTATGACATTAAAATAAAGATGCATCATTTTAACAGGTCTTTAAACATTAAAAATTCTCCTTTTAGACTTTCCTTAAATTAAGATTCTAACAATGCCAATTTAACATTTACAAAATGTAAATGTTAAACTAGAAATAATAAATAAGTAATTAATTAAAAACGAAACATTAATTATAAATAAATGATAATTCAATTTGTCATTTGCTTAATAAATACATCGAATATTGAAAAAATAAAAAATCTTATAATAAAAGGGAAACTTGATTATTTGCATAAACAAAACTCATTTAAATTAAAATGAATATTTATAAAATTAAAAATCCCATTATTTATAGATTCACTTTCTTTATTAATATTCATATGTTTATATACATTTATCATATTTCATACATTTAACATATTCCATATATTTCATATAATAATCGTAAATCATGAAAAAGGAAAAAAAACGCACTGATGATTTATTTTAAGGTTCACACCTACATGAATTAAATATGAAGAGCTGAGAGGATAAATCATAGAGAAAATAAACTTGTTCTTTTATACATCATGAATTTCTTGGCAAAAATAATACAACTAATGGTGAGATCTAAAAATTGTAAAATGAGAAATGCAAACGGGATTGAGACTTTGCCAAATGAAAAAAATATCATTTGGGCATTTGATGTCTTATTCCTAAGAACAACGTTGATATGAGAACGAGATTGCTAATTAATTAAATTCACATGCTAATGAGGGACGGAAAAAAGGTGAAGAATTCCTCATGTCATTCAAAGGATGTAAAAAGATCTTTTGTTCCTTTGAATCCAAAGAGTTGAGGTCTTGAAGGAACGTTATGGAACCTGAGGTTGTAAAAAACCATAAATTATGTCAGAGGAAATTAACACAACAAACTTACGTTATTTGACCAACCCTTGTGGAATTTCATCCTTATTTAACAATTAAACATTTCAATTGTGGTTTTTAATTTCTTATAACAAAAACAAAATTACAATGTGCGAAATTCCTATACAATTTGAAATTCCAATAGAAGAAAACTCCTAAAGGAATGAAAAGTTGATGGGGCTAAGAGGGAAATATTTATTTAACTGGTGACTAAATCAAGATATCAACTTGCTTTTCGATTTAATTCTCCAAGTTGAATATTTCTAATTCCGACTGTTAATTACTTAATTACAATTAGAATCAATGGCTTTTAGAGGCTTCTCGAAAGGTATGCAAAGATAAATATTAAACATGTTCATTAAATTAGATTGTAAGGAAATTGAGGGAATATTTAATGATTATTTATTAAATATGATTGAATATTTAGAATGGGTCGTGATGAGTTGTTTCATCAAATCTTCACCGGCGGGTTTAATAGGTCAAGTGAGGAACAGTGCAAAGTTGAACTTGAAAAATCCTCGACCTCTTTTTTACAATCGAAAACGGCTGATGGAATTTGTCAACCCGAAGCTTCCGCCACCGCCTGAGTTTTGTGTCACCACCACGTTGAAGAAAACTGAGAAGGATCCTTTTAAAATCATTGAGGTTAATTTAATATTTTAATACTCATCATTATTTAAGCTATTATTTAACTTTAACATAATGATCATTATTTAACTGCATAATTATCATTATTAATATTCCAATAACTTGATTTTTTTAATTTTAATAGAATAATCCATACGGAGTTTTCTTATCAAAGAAATTACGACGGAATTTCGAGAAATATCCCTTCATTGCCATTTTTCATACAAATTCTTTTACCGGACATGATCACCTTCATGTAAGAATTAAACTCGATACAATAATTATTTAATTATTAACAGTAAACAATTTTAATAATATCAATTATTCTGACGAATATTATCAATTTATTATTTTAGAATAAAGCATTTATTCTAAATTATATTTAAATTTGCATTTTAGGCCCGAGGAGCATTTTTTGATAACGAAATCGACATAACTCTCGATAATCTCGTCAATGCCAACGTGGCCAAAGTTGCTCTAACAGGGACGAAATTCGATCCGGCTCTTCGAGTGATGCAGCCGAGGGCGAGTTTGGGATTTTGCCCCGATCCTTATCCCGATCTGAACAAATTGTTCAAAGTTCTTAAAAAGATCCATCATTATGTTTTAATTGGAGCCATTTACGAAGGACGTCTCCTCAACAGAGGAGATTTGGAAATGATTGCAAAATTCCCTGACATTACCGCAATGAGGGCCCAACTTTGTCACACGCTCAGTTTACCGATGATCCAAATCCAATCAGCTTTGACTTCACAACAGACGACGCTTTCGCAATCTTTGGTGACTTATTCGAATCCTCAAACTCCTCCAGAAATTAAAGAAATTAAAGAAAATGAAGAAAATATGGAAAATGATAAAAAGTGAAAATCATTTTCACAATGTTTGTTGTAATAAAGTTTAAGTTCCTTCGATTAGTCTTTGTATTTAAAACCAAATATTTAATAAAGTTTTTAATTGATAAATTTATTGAATCTTTTTAATCCGCATCTTACATTTAGATTTCATTTAGATTACATTTTTCCAAATTGTGTCGTTAATTATTTATATCAATTGATTAAACATTGGAAATTGGAGGGGTGAATAGCAAATTACATCTATCTCTTGCGCTTATTCATAAATTCCCCTCTAAATGGAATTCTCGTGAAAATTCTTCACTAAAGAGCAAATTAAATTGTTAATTAAATCGAAGATAAAACCAAAATTATATTTTAATAATTAAAGATTCGTTTAAATTGTGATTAACTAAATAATTTTAAGCAATGACGATTGTTGCGTCGGATGCTCTCAAGTCAATTTTACAAAAGTTTCCACCAAGATGTTCATACGCTTTTGCTTACGGCTCCGGTGTTTTCTCACAAAAAGATCAAAAACCTGGGAAAGTGAGTTAAAAATTCATTTTTATCACAATTACAAGTAATTGACAATTCAATCGTATCTTAATTAAGTTTAAGATATCAAGTGTAAAGCCTAGAGTTAAATGTTCATGTTAAATCTTATTTAATTCATATTAAATTTTAAACTTAATTTTATGTTTTGCAGATGATTGATCTCGTCATTGTGACCGAAGAACCCGAAAAATGGCACGAAGAAAACATCGACCTTAATTCATCACATTATTCCGCGTTAAAGCACCTTGGGGGAAAATCAATTAGTCGGATTCAAGATCAAATGGCTTCTGGCCTTTATTACAATCCTTACGTTAAAGTCAATAATTCGGTAAATGTCCAATAGAATTAATTATATTTAATAATAATGATAATAAGAGTTCGTTTATTATATTTAATTTTATTTATTCCAGTTACTCAAATATGGCGTCATAAGCAGAAAGAAATTTGAAGAAGATTTGCTCAGCTGGAAATATTTGTATATTGCTGGTCGTCTTCATAAACCTGTTCTTGACATTAAAGTTCCTAACGACGCAAGTCTGAAAAAAGCCATTGAGAAAAATCGCGAATCCGCCGTACGGACGGCGCTTCTAAGAGCAAAATCCACTTTGACCCGAACTGACCTTTATCTTTCCATTGCACAAATTTCTTATGGCGGCGATTTCCGAATGTACGTCGGGGAAAATCCAGACAAAGTGAGAAATTTGGTTCTCCCGCTTGTTGACCAATTCGATCAAGTTTATCTTCCAATAATAAGGGATTTGGATCCTCTAGTCAAAGTAATTATTATAATTAAATTATAACAATTTGGTATAACAATTATAAATAATGTAATCTCATTTAAAAACCAAATTGACGCATTTATGAAATAAGCGAATTTAATCCATTTATATTTATTATTATAATTATTTTAGATTGATGAACAAGGTGTGTTGGTTCAACAATTAGATCCAAAAATTCGATTTAAGCATTTAATGAACATCCCATTAACAATACAGGTACGAATTTAATTTATCACGAATTATTTAAATTGTAGATTATGCAATGGAAGTTTATTAATTAATTTAAAATAATTTGAATTTTTCCAGCGTTGTTTAGTGAATCGGATCAATCTTGATCCTCGAGTTCGTGATGTTGAAGAATGTTTAGCCGAGTTGTCATACGATCCGAATCTTTCCAAATATCTCCGTGGGTCTTTGGCCGAAGTTGTTTTTCGCTCGAGCATCACTCAAACAATTCAAGGAATTCTTTCAGCTGGCCCAGTCAGATCCATCAAATACGGATTGGAGAAATTGAAAAAGAAATGGGGAAGGTCAAATAGCTGAAGATTTAGCATTTAATTAAATTATGATTTAGACATTTTTAATAGACATTTACATTTATAGAATAATTTATTATATTTATTAAATTATTTTTTTGTTGTTAATAATTTAGTTAACTGTCTTGTTATAAAATTATCACTTGACATTCAATGTCATTAAATTTTAATGTACATGTACACTCAAAGTCAAAATAAATTATTTTGTTTATTTAATGAACTAATTTAATATTTATTTAATTTATTTAATATCATGGGAAATATTAAAATAAACAATTTTTCATTTTTTCCACATTCAGAATTGATATTGATTTATTGTTCTCAATCTTATAAAATAAAATGCCTTTAATAATTAAATACTTCTGTTTTCAAAATATGGTTTGTATTTTTGTATTAATTACACTGTTTAAAATTCCCAATTCCCGCCCATCGGAAGATTACGATTACACACGGCCAAAAGAAAATTGGGACAAATCTGAGAATAAATTCTTCTTAGACAAATACATAATCAGTGCGAGTGTGCCTGATTATTAATTATCTCCATTTTGTCTCTGTTCCTCTTCATCGTCAGCCTGGTCAGCTCCAAATAGAATTTCTTGGAGCTTACCCCAATACATCTAAGAGTCCCAGGTTTTGGTTTGGGACTTGACCCAATTGGCATTCCTCATCATTAGGATTTGGTGGGATTTGGCCAGGGGGTCTTCCATCCCCATTATCCCAACGTTGTCGGCGAAGATAATCCTCTCCAGCTGGAATATTGCTATAAAACAAAATAATGTTTTATTGTTTATGGGAATCGTTATAACTTTAAGTTATAAGTTACCAGCAACGTCTCTTTAAAATCGAATTGGTAGATTTGATAAAATGATTTGTTAGAAAAATTTAAGAACAAATTAAATTACCGAAGCTGTTCTAGTTCTCAAATAATGGAAGATAAGAATCTATCGTTAAAAAACATTTATTCACAATCACAATTTAAAATCTTATCAGGCCAAAAGCGTGTAAATTGGTCTACTAAAGATAAAAAGGTCTAAAAAGAAAGATGTTCCAAATTTCCAACTTTGTGATTGTCCATCACAATTATTTTTGTCAGATAATAGTTGAAAACGTTACTTAGCCAATTTAAGCTTATTTTTTTCTACATCAATTCCAGCACATTTATTTTAAGTTGTCTAAACACTTAAGGATCTCACAAAATGCCCTAATAATCAAAATATTTAATGGTTTTAATTCAACTAAATTCAATCAATGTTTATTAAATCAATTAAATCAGAAATAAATGAATATGATTTTAAATAATTATTTAATTATAATTCTTAATTCTTAATTATAATATATAAACATTAAAAATATTCAATTAATTATGTATAAATTAATTAAATACATACATAAATTACATATATGTGGATTGGATTACTTGCAAGTTTTTTCTACAATAATTGTACAATTTTTAATTTCAGTTTGACACCTTGCAAATGTTAAGGGTACAAAGAAATTCGACTCGGTTTGTTTCAACTTATGAAAGAAATGAAGAAGAGCCAGAGGAAAAGATGCAAAGTGTGATGAATTTAGAAATTGCAAATTCTCCTTTTAGTTTGCAATATGATTTAATTTCGCAACTGTTTAGGATTAATCATAGACGATATATTAATATATACATATATATATTTACAACTATAAAGTTACATTAATTTTATAACTCTTAATACATTTTAATTATCATTATCCGATTAAAATTTTAATAATTTAAAGTTAACAGTAATTAAGTTAATATTTAGCATTAATTAAATTATTTAACAAAGCGGGTAATTATAAAGTGTGCTCCAATGAAAAAGGAAGATGTTCCAATTTTCCAACTCTGTGACGTTCCACCACACGTCATCACGTCCAAAAAGTTTTTAATAACTGACTTAAACATACCCAGGGAAAATTTATCTGCCTCACATTTCTTTTCTTTATATAATTTATCTGCACAACTTTGGGCCTCAGTTAGTGCCCTAATTATCAAAAAATTAATGATTTAAATTCCTCTAAATTCGATCAATGTTTAAACTAATTAAACTAACTAAATAATAATTGGATTACTTGCAAGTTTGCCCGACGATGATTTGATAACCCATCGTATTTGCGCAGTTTCGAAATTCAATTTCACAATCTCCTGCAAATGTTAAGCGTGCAAAAAGAAGGGTTGAAATGATCAAAATTTGACAGGAAATAAGCATTTTATTTTACAATTAACCTTTGTAAAATAAAACAAATTTTGATCAACGGTACTATTGGTTTTAGTAAAATCAATTAATTTAATAATGTTTAACTGTAAATATATTAAATATTAACTAATTTTAAATATTATTTGAGCAACTATTAAAAGACTGGATGTTATTTTATATAGCAGGTTTATTAAAAATTGAAATTTTTATAGGAATGATTACAGGAAAGTGTCCATTTAAGGGCATAAAATAAATAAACTACAAGTTATGTATAATATACAAATGTAATAAGTATCTTTCTTTTTTACTTAATTTTAGACAACCATATAAAAAAGAAAGATACTTATGGCGCATTCTGTATTGTCTGTGCATTGCATGTTCATAGGTATGCATTTAGGGTGTGCCATAAGTTGCTTTCTTTTTTTGATGAACAACCGTATAAAAAAACGCAATTTATGGCCATCCCTGTACTACTTTACTGGTTTCAAAATTGACTCTTTCCTTCCTTGTTAGAAATATGAAAAATATGATTTGATAATAAACACACAATTTACATTTTTATTGAATTGATTGAACGATTGCAATTAATTACTATAATTAAATAATTACAGACAAGAATCTATTATATCACATCTGGAGATATGTTTATTATAAGAGGTCTACTGTATGTATTATTTATATTCATGAGGTGAAAAGGGTATTTCTAGAAGTACTTTATTGTTTGAGACGCTAAATATTATTTAAGAGGTCTTTTCGGTATTTTTAAGATGTGCATATGTATATAACCAGAGGTGTACTTATATATAAGCCTTTGAAAAACTGATTTCACTGTGTCAATGGCAGTTCGATCTTAACATATTTCTACTGAACTGAAGGAAGTGAAAATTCGTGCATCATCTCTTGAAGAAGCATTAATTAAATTTCTAAAACCTCAGCTAACCCTTCTTACTGATATAAACCATATACATAATGATTCTTTAAAATCCGACCTTACTGATATTCTTAAAACTGAACTCAGCCAACATCTCGAGATAACATATCGGAAAAATAATGTAATAATTTTCGGTGTTTCAGAGAATGAAAAGGATACTTCATTTACAGCCAATCAATTAATTCTAATTGTACCGTTGAGAAACTGGAAAAAATCGCTCCCGAAAGACTTGGAAAAGTCATAAATGAAGAAAAACCTCGACCTCTTCGACTTCATCTCAATTCCCAAACGGACATTCCCAACTTCATCTCAATTCCCAAGATCTTTGCTCGCCATCAACAACTTAAAAACTACGGAAAAATCCATACAAAAATTGTTCCCGATCTCACAAAAATGCAGCTCGTGAATTTGAACAAGCAACGTATTTAATATACTAAACACGATAAAAACAACAATATAGAATCCATCGAGTTGACTGCAAGGAATATTTTTAAACTAAAAATAGACGACGAATTTCCGAAATGGGAAAAGATGAGCTCACTAAAGAACTTATAATAAGTAAAGGAATGGCAAAAATTCAGGAATCGTCTAATAGTCATAAAGAATATTTTACAAAAATCCATAGAGCTTATATTCTACTCCCCGATTCATCTCCAAAATAATGAAGCTTTAAAAAATAATTATCTCATAAAATTGTCATATCTTTATTTAATATCTCTTAATTAGGACATTTATATTTAATTAAGTAAATAATAAAATAACTTTCCTATATAAATTATGTCAATCTCTATGTGTAAGGTCCCATTTTTATTGGTCGAATTGTGATGTTTATATCAGTGCTAAATTTCTATACATACTAAATCTGTAAACTCAATTTACAATGTTTTAAAAAATGTCCCGTGATAAAGTGTCAAAAATTTCATTTGATAAAAAGTGTCAAAAATGTCGAGTGATCTAATGTGAACAATTAGTTTCATAAAAATTCTAATTTTAAATTACATAATTATAAATTTACCATTTCTTTATTTAAGTAGTTATGTTCCACACAACGATCATTTTCCATGTGGTCCCTGATGTTCACCAGAAACACATGAAAATTCTGAAGGAGTTTGTTTAGTAAACAACGCTGGATTAACGAGAAATAAGCATTATTATAGTTAATTGCAATTATTAATATACATTAGTGTTAAATAATTTAATTTAACGTTAATTCATCATACCATTGACTTTAATTTTTTTACTTCAATCAAAATGTTCGTCTGTGTGGTTGATTTTCGTTTGTTCCATTTACTGCCTTAAATTAAAAATAATTAATATTTATATAAACGTGCAATTTTAATAATTTATGTAATCAATAAAATGTATTTATGTAATTTATGTAATCAATCTTTAATCAATAATTATATATATATATTACTTAATATTGGTTGATCAATGAAGCCTAGTCATTTTTTTGTTGTCGATAAATCTCTTCAGTATTACATGAAAAAATGCGTAGCACCTTGGACAAACTTCTGTTTCAATTTCCGTCTTATGAACTCTGGAATACTGAGCTACTTCTTTATGATTTCTTAATCCTTTTATTCTATTGGAACTGTAAATGCGACAATGACTAAGGGAGCAATGTCGGTGAGACATTTTTGGTTTTTGAAATTGAAAAAAGAGAATTTCACTTCACTCAAACCAAAGCATTGTTTACAAAATTGTTACCATGTAAAATGTGAATTTTCATATTGAAAATGTTTATATTTTTAATTAATAATTATTAATGATGCTTAAATGCTCTTTACATTATTAACCATCAATTTTCTCAACATGGTATTATGTTTATTGAATTCTCAATAAATTTATACCCATGATATATATATAAAAACCAAGGTGAATATTTATGCTATGTACTTTTATATTTTTCATACATTTGATTATATACATTTTTTACCCTAACGGTCCGATTTTTCTTAAGTACTTCAAATGATTTTCTCAATATGAAATTCATATGAGTTAATCTAGACACAATTAAGAATACAAATGCAAAATTTCAAGTTCCATACTTCATGCTAACATTGAAAAATTTCATTATAAATCAGCCCAGTTTTCTTACCTAATGAATACTAATACAATACATGAATTGGATTTTATCAAATACAGAATGTGATTGTTCAATCAAAAGTTGGATAAGTATTTAATTTTATAAATTTATTTTCTTTCCAGTATTTAGAAAAAATAAAAAGAACTTTTATAACTAATATGATTGATATAATTGAAATTGAAAAAAAAACCAAAAAGTAATAGTAAATGGAGAAAGTATCAGAGAATAATTAACATATGTTGACTTATCAATAAAGTTTGTAAAAGTAAAATAAGATGTGAAAGTAATTGGTAAATAACGAGCAGAATAAGTATAATCAATAAGGAAATATGGAATATCCAAAATTACTATTTTATTCAATATTCCAATTTTTTTTAATTACATTCAATCTGTCTGGTTTATTTCATTCAAATGATACATTTAAATCTTCACTAATAATTTCTTTTTAGACCCAACATGGTTGGGTAACCTCCTGACCATCCAAATGCATTAACAAGGAAAGAAGTTCCATGTATAGAGAAATATATCAAACTATGTGATGATTAAATTTTTTTCCTTAATATTAATACCATAATACAAATATAATAAAATCATTATTGAATTAAAATGTTACAAAGAGAAAAAAACAATTTTATTTATTAAGACATTTAAAAGTACAAGAAATATGAAATCAAATGTTTTTGATTTAATTACAAATTACGTGCACCATATACACGGTGGACCATAATTTGCTTTCTTTTTTATACTGTTAGGTATAAAAAAGATATACTTAAAATTAACAAATAATAATTCAATGTAAAATAAATATTTTTTAATATCTTTTTGTGTCAAAATCCATCCAATCATGATATCCATGAACAGATTGTTTGAGTCCTTCAATGAAAATCAGAACTTCTTTGCTTGCTTCCTTCATCACTTCACATGCCAAATAATTAAATTTGCTGATATCTTTTTTAATTTCAAAAACTGTATATTCAATACCCTTTTGCAAAGATCCCAGACGCTTTGCATGCAAAAAAACGAGATTATATGAAACTTCCTTCCCCAAAATTTCCTTTTTCGCACTCTGAAGATCATTACTCCAAGAGAAAAAATTAGCTGCATATAATCGTAAAAGTTTAATATCCTTGTTTGAATACTCCTCGGGCTTTAATTGAATATTATTTGTACATTCAAGCAAATCTATTATAATATGTGCTCCGCTAGTATATTTACGAATTTCTTTATATTCATTTATATTTGAAGGCCATTCCTTATCCTGAATAAAAGTTGCAATGATTGTTCCCTGGAGCCATAATTTGTTATTGTTTACAAATTTTTGATAATTATCAACTGAAATTTGTTGTTTGAGTTCTTGGCATATTTCATAAAATGCCAATTCTCCATAAACTGGATTGAGACTTACCAATTCAATATCCAAAACACGTATTAACGAAACAAAAATTGTAATGGTCTCCATTTTGCACTTTTCTAAAAACATGTCATCAAGGAGAAAGCCCCAAGCGTAATATTTGGAATTGTAAATTGTAGTTTTTTGTCTCCTTCTTGGAATTGACGAGATGCAAAAGAACCAAAATTAAATTTCTTAGAAAAATTCAAAGCCAACATATTGTGTTTAGGGAACATATTCGGCCTTATTCAATACCGAGCTAGGCATTTGCTTAGCAAAGATTTTGCTCAGAATTTGCCTAAAGTAATTCAGGAAGAAAAAATTTTAAGATTTGCTTAGCAATTCTTAGGATTTGCTCAGCGTTTCTTAGGACTTGCGCGTATGCGCACTTTGCCAA